>CAUYSK010083006.1:0-16649 GCA_963575035.1 Avahi laniger | reverse complement strand
TTGTGTTGGAGTCAAGCTGACCTGGGGTTCTTAAGGGTTTCCAGGAATTAGCCTTGCTGTGTGGGGCTGCTATCTACCATTCCCTATGGATCTGGAGAGGGAAGAAGGATCCTCCCCCAAGCCTGTCAAAGACCCATGCTTCCTGTAGAACACATGGTGCCAGGGAAGTAGCCCACCCGCAAGAGCAGGGGCTGCCAACTGGTCCCAGAGCAAGGAGGTCTCCTGGGAGGCTGTGGTCTCTGGAAAGGTGTGGTCTCCTGGGAGGTGTGGTCTCCTGGGAGGGTGTGGTCTCTGGGAAGGTGTGGTCTCCTGGGAGGGTGTGGTCTCCTGGGAGGTGTGGTCTCCTGGGAGGGTGTGGTCTCTGGGAAGGTGTGGTCTCCTGGGAGGTGTGGTCTCCGGAGTCCAGCTGCTGCCTCTTCTAGTAGTGCCCACATGACAGCCTGGGGCAGAGGGAAATGAAGTCCTTACTTCCCTTCTGACTGTTTCCCAGCCCTCCTCCTTTAAATTTGGATCTCAAAGTCTAGGAACCTCCCTCAAGTCCCACATTTGGTGGTGACAACCTTGCTCCTCCCAGTTTCCTGGATAATCTCCAACAAAGAGTCTACAGTTAACTGCAGGTTCAGCCATCACATGTGGCTTACGTACTGACTCAAGTATTCCTCACAATAACCCTATAAGGCAAATGCTACTCCCAGTCCCATTTTACAGGTTAAGAAACAACCAAGGCTCAGAGAGGTTGAGTAACTTGCCCAAGGTTGCTCTGCTAGTTAAAAGGTGGTAGGGCTGTTATTTGGAGCCAGACAGTCTGATTCTGCATGTGGGCCCCTCGCCTCATTATTTTCCTAAATTAACATTTCTCAAGGGAGTAATGTTCTATCCACCCTAGGCTTTCCCTCAAGAGTACAATTTCTAGAAGAATTTCCCAGAGTGATATAAATGGAAAAGTAGCAGCTTTTAAGGCTAAATATTTCCAAGCTTCTGAGAGTGTCCAAGTTCTAATGTGCCCAAACACACGTATTTTATACTGTACTCTTACATGCTGTAATATGAACTTCTTTAATCCAGTATAATTTGCTAAAGGTGAAGATGTCATTTCTATTTCATCACTTTTGAAAGCTTGAAATGTGGTAGAATGTCTTATTAACCAAAGACCTTTTTATGTAAAATGTTATTTGCAATGGCTAAAATTTTATAGAAAAAGCATTTCATATATCAAAGTTAAGAGTTTTTGATAAGTAAAACGGAAAAAGAATTGAATACCATCTGGACCAGTCCTAGTAATAATGATCAGACCAGGTCTGTCCTGGGGAGTCACTGACCTTTTGACCTATCTCCACTCTCTAATCCCCATGAAAGTATCTAATCAAAAAAAAATCATTTCCATACAATTTGATGTAAATTTGTATTACCTGGATTATTATTTTTTCCAAGAAGATCTGTATTTTTATGAAATAAAAGTCTCTGCCCCCTTTATAAAGGAATGTCCAGTTGACCATGTCCTAGTCAGGCAAACAGCTGAGAGAGGAAAAGGCAAGTTGTGTGCACGTTTGGAGCAGTGTCATGCCAAGGCCACCTGTTCTGCCTAAGTCTAGGGCCCTGAGTTCTTCATTTCCCAGAATTAACCAGCAGACCAACACCAGAGTTTTATTCTCATGTAATCTTTAAAATAATACATTCAGAGATGTTTCAAAAATGTGGTTGAAATTCATCTCTCTACCACCCAGCAGATATGAGTCTACTGAATTCCACCTTCTGCTCTGTGTCCCTATGCCTGCAAAATTCTGGTTCTTATCTCTTTTCTCGCAATTGTGCTACATGGAGTCTCTATGCTATTTCATGGCAGCCTCAATTCCATTCCACACACGTTTATGAAATGCTCACTCTGGGCTAGGATCTGTGCAAGTGGCTATGGGTTGCAAAATTAATACAACATGATCGTGACCTCCGGGGATCAAGCACATGCTTAAAAGACCATGGGGACAGAGTCCCAAAACAGGGAGGCCAAAAACGTCCTATGGTGGGGTGGAGGAGAAAGCCCCCTTTCTGAGCTTATAAAAACTGAACCTCAGAAACCATTTGTATCTAAAGAGCATGGTTTGTTCTCGATTCTTAGTACCACGTCCAGGAAGCACAGAGGGGGAAGGAGGCGCACACTACTGGGACATGTGAATAGAGCCCCTAGTAAGATTCTGCGAAGCTTATTTAATAAATATTTATGTAACACCGAGGCTCTGCAAGGTAGGGCACTTAGGGATAAAAGAGCAAACAACCAAGATACAGGATTAAGGATAAACCAGCTAAACACAAGAATGACAGCAAATTACACAATGGAGCATAAACTAAATAGGAGCCAGCAACTCAGTTGTTATTGTAAAAGTCAAGAAGAATCATGACCCCCATTCCTGGGAGGCTTACATCCTCGTGGGGAGAGAAATCAAATAAACGTGGATCCCCCAGAAACGTAAAACTATAATTACTTCTATATGTGGGCCCGAAAGGTGGGCCTTGTATCAGAGGAAGAGAACGTTAAGTCATTTAATTCTAGAAATTTGCCTGGAAGGGGAGAGCCATTAGCTAATTTTTTTTTTTTTTAATGTTACAGCTTAGAAAAAAGAGGAGGGTAGGAGTTTTCCTCTCAGCCTAAGGTATAGCTCGGGCAAAAGTTTCTTTAATGGAAAAGATAAACAAAATAAAAATGGGAATTACCAGGCCAATTGAACTAAAAAATAGATAAGAAAAAGGCGGAAAGGAGCAAGAAAATGAGTGGCAAAAGAGGCACTTACTCCCCTCTGTGCACGTATTATCTCATTTAATCCTCCCACCCACCCACTGGGGTATACTCACCCACCACCCCGCCCACTGACTGGGTGTCTGACAGCTGCTGGGTGGGAGGCGGGATGCCACAGGGGTGCAAACAGACAAGGTACTGGCTTTCGTGGAGCTTACCATAGTACTCTACACAATTTTACAGTTTACTAATTACATTTTGTCCTTTTGCCAATTTTCCAGGTTCAGAGAGATCCAATCCTACAGCTGGCCCAAGGTCCCTTCTACACTAGAGCTCTCCCGAGGCAGGATCAGGGCACAAGCCAGCCAGGTTTGTCTGATCTCAAAATTCCAGAGCATTCTGCTACTCTGACAGTACGGGCGAAAACGAGCAAAAACTCAGACCATCCCAAAGACAGCAGGGTCTTCCATTTGATATTTTCCTTTTGGATTTCTATTTCCTATCCTGCAGCAGGCTTCATACTCAGGACTTCAACTGTGCACGTTCCCTCCAGATCTCCCCGCAGGGCCACGTGCTCAATGCAATGATCTTTGATCATGCGATTCTCAGTCGTCCACCGAAGGTACTGGGGGACATCAGAAGGGAGAGGAAAGGAATGAATTACAATCATTTCCTCTCAGAAACAAATATGACAACCTCTTCTCCACCTCTGCTACTTTTGAGAGGAAGAAGAGCAAAATACAAACACTGGGAAGAGACAATCCTACAAATGACTCAACAACAACAGTGTGGGGAACATCCTCCTATCCAAAATTTTTTCCTCTCTTTTAGCAGCCTGATACAGCATTGTCAAAAATTATACCAAATAGACATCCCTTTCTTTAGTCTAACCCCCAAATATCCTCACACAGGACCCAAATGCTCTCGGGAAGGATTCTAATTCTAGAAGGAAGAACAGTGGGCCCAGCACGAGGAGCTGTGAGTTTGAGACCTGGCATCGTCTTTGACCTTGATAATGTCATTTAACTCTTGAATCTCAATAAAAGGGGACTTCAAAATTGACCTGATGAAGCTGCAGTGAAGATTAAAAAATAAATGTGAGCACCTTGCATCAGAGTGGCTGGTACACGGGAAGTATGCAAATGTTGGTTGATGCTGAATTGGACATCTTAGCTCAAATTAATCAGACTGAATGTCTGTCTGCGTCCACAACAGGAGGTTTCAGGGCATTGGCACCCTGAGGGGGGAACGAAGCTGTGACGACACAGAGTAGTAGTAAAGGAACAGTGCTTACCTGGGAAGGTGGCAGGTGTGCACCTACTTGAGACAAGTTTGTCAGCTTTGCCTAGAACAGTGGTTCTCAAAGTGCGGTCCCTGGACCAGCAGCATCAGCCTCACCTGGGAACTAGGTAGAAACGCCCATCCTCGGGCCCCACTGCAGACCCACTTAAGCAGAAACTCTGGCACCAGGGCCCAGCAATCTACGTTTAACAAGCCCTTCAGTTGATGCAAACTCAAGTTTGAGAACTAAACCCAAGTAAAAGGTAGATGAGTCAAAATTAGGAAGGCAGAACATTCAGTTTATTGGTCCTATCATCCTACAAGGAAAATTAATACAGGATATAGCTCAATCCAACATTTCTACTGCTGGAAAGCAGGGCCGGAGGACTAGAATTTCTTAGCTTAGCACAAGAGGTTGCAGCCGACAGCACCTTACGGGCCTGTGCGTCTGTCTTCCAACCACACTCTGAAACCTGTTATTTTAGGCAATTCTCTCAGTGCTCAAAGCCGGGTCACACACTCAGACACTGCTAAACACCATGAAGATGACATTTAAAGCAAAAAAGCCCTCGCAGAGGTAATCCTCCCTGAAAAATATCAGTAGTTGTGCTGGCAATGATCTAACTTTCTCCATTTCCCCAGCCTCTCCTAGCACATATGTTTTAAATTTCTCCAGTCAATCGCATTGCACCCCTGCGGCAGGGCACTGCCGGGAGGAGATACTGCCCAGGCACCACCCTCAGCCTGCAGATGGTCCCACTGCCCCGCCCATCAGAGGCCCTTCTAGAAAATCAATAGTCCCCACGTGTAGGCGGTTTTGGGAACATGCAGCACAGGCAATCAGATATTGCTTTCAGATTTTCCAAAACATACAACTAACATCACAGGCAAAAATCAATGCAGAAAAATCTTCCCTCTCAAGGCAATTTTCCCTCTGAGTAACTCCCAGGCCTGAATTTAACTACATGTTCTTTGCCAACTTTAAAAAAAAAAAAAAAAAAAGACTTTTTCCATCTCCTAAAATTATATTTCTCAATAAAAAAATATAAATTAGAGGGGTGCATGGGACTTCCCTGTACATTTCTTTGCAACCTCCTATGAATCTATAATTATTTCAAAATAAAAGTTAAGTAGATATATTTTATATATACGTCTATATACATATACAAGCCCATTTTTGGTTACTTCTTCCCCTGGTTATCCTGTTATACACATGCACACACAGGCAGGCAGGAATCGCAAGCCCCGATTTCAGAATTAAACGCACTTACTCATGTTCTTAGAGTAAAGCAGTGGCATCCAAGATGGGAATAAGCCAGTGAGGTGACCCGTGTCTAATCACAACCACAGCCGTTCTTAGGAGTCAGTACCCCAAAATGCAGAAGTCGAGCTAGCTCAGGGATACTCAAAGTGCAAAAGTGGAACACTGGTGAAAATCACAGAGACAATATTGCAGGTTTCCTAAGATCTACTTCCCAGATTTTTCTGATCCTGCAAATCACCTGGGGTGTGTAAAGGAGACATCTTTTCCCACTCCCGATTGCCAGGAGGAGAGACTCCCCCACCTCCAACCCCTACCCGCCCCCCATGCACACTCCTGGCTTCCCTCAGCCCCTCTCCTCCCTCTGCTCCCGGGGAGAAGTAACTTCTTTGACTGATAGACTTGGGAGAATCCCAGGGCCCTGCTCAGCTCAGCTCTGGTCACAAGCTCTGCAGGCTGCTCCAGTGGCCCTGCTCCCAGGGAGGCCACTGCGGTACATCAGCCTCATTCCAGGAATTCAATTAGCAGGCGGACTGGGCTGGCTGACTAACACAACATCCTCCAGCCAAGCCTCGATTAGGACATTTTGACCTCCCTTTTGTCCTAGTCATTGTTTTTCTCTCAATTCATTCAGAACCTGGGTGGGAAACAGGAGTATCATATATTGGGCCCCCTCAGGTACCTCCGACAGGTGTGGTCTAACAACCCACATGCCCAGCTCCTCCCTGGAGGCTCTGGGTAGGTCTAAATCAGCACCTGCTGCTTAGGCAAGGAGCCCAAGAGATTCTTATTACCAGGAAAATGTGGGAAATACTGCCCAAAAGAATATTCTAGTATAGAGTTCCCTATTATGCAAAATTGGGGTAGAGTTGAACCAGCTTCCACAGAGGTTTCTAGCACCATCAAAAGATGTTTAGCTCTCGGATGGAGCTGGAGCCCATTCTCCTAAGTGAAGTATCACGTGAATGGAAAACAAGCACCGCATATACTCACCATCAAATTGGTACTAATTAATCAATTGGCACATAATTGGTACTTATGTGCACATATGGAAGTAACATTCAAAGGGCGTCGAGGGAGGGGGAGGAGAGGATGGGTACATTCACACCTAACGGGTGCGGTGCGCACTGTCTGGGGGACAGCACCCTTGTAGCTCTGACTCGGGTCGTGCAAAGGCAATATACATAACCTAAACGTTAGTGCCTCCGTAATATTCTCAAATTTAAAAAAAAATTAAAAAATAAAGATGTTTGCTTCTCATTACTCCCACGGGGGAAAATTAGAAAAACCGTGAACTCAAGATTGGAACCTTTTTACCAGGAGGTAAAGCAGACCTGAGAAGGAGCAGAGGTCTTTCAATAATGCTGCAAGAAAAATAAAGGAAGATTAGGGAGTATAAAGCCCTGGAGAAACCCGGGGAAGGAGACAGGTGCCCGTGCAGGAGGGGGCGGCCATCTAAGGGGGCGGCAGAACTAAGACTGCATGGCACTGGGGTTCGGGAAGGGACCTCCCCAAAGCATCTTCCTACACCTCTGCAACCACACCAGAGCCTGAGTGGACTCAAGGGCAAGACACTGGAAATGGAAGTCACCAACTCAGAGCCAGAAACTGGAAGTGCTGGCACCCGTCATCGGTGACAGAGCGAGGTCAGTTTGTGTGCATCTCGGTACCGCTAACGATGCAGGGCAGTGAGATCCTACCGTGTTTTCTAATGAGCAAGGGCTCACACGTGAGGCTCCCAGCACAGCACCCAAAACTTCTAAGTTAACATGTATACAGTATATATTGTCATTGATATTTTGATGTCATTATTTAATGTGCTGGTCTATTTTAGTAAACATAATAATGCTTATAAGACTCTTATCGGTTCATCCTTTAGTCCTTCAACCTTTTATTTCCCCCATATGGTCTTAGATTTCTTAATCCAAATTATCCTCCCTGTGTGCTACAGACCGTTTGTGTCCCCCTCCACCCAAAAACAAAATTCATACGTCAAAATCGCAACCCCCCACGTGATGGCATTAGAAGGTGGGGGCTTTGGGAGGTGATCACGTCACTAATGGGATTTGTGTCCTTATAAAACAGTTCAGAGAGTTTCTTTGTCCCTTCTACCATGTGACAACACAACAAGAAGACGGCCATCTCTGAACCCTCACCAGACACCAAATCTGCCAGCTCCTTGATCTTGGACTTCCCAGCCCCCAGAACTGTGAGAAACAAATTTCTGTTGTTGATAAGCCACCCGCTCTATGGCATTTTGTTACAGCAGCCAGAATGACCAAAACACCATGTTTGAGAAAGGGATAATGTATATACAACACACTGAGAGATGCAATTCCTCAGGGACCAGTTTCTCCCTCTCCGGGAACCCCACACTAACCACCTCCCTACAGCTCCCCTTGACTCTCTAAAAGACGTCGGAAACCTCCACGTTTCCAAAACCAAACTCCTAACCTCAGTCCTCCCAGCCCTGCTCCATCTTGGTTGACGGACGCGTCATCCACCTGCCAGAACCCGCGGGATGATCCTTGACTCGCTTTCCATCGCAGCCCTCATCAGAGCCACGAGGAAATCCGGGGGGCTCCCCGCCCACCGTACATCCCCGTCTCGCCGCTCCCACCACTTCTACCTGCTGCCCCGCTGCCGCGAGCCACACAGGGGCTGCCTGCGGCACAGCCGGAGCTGGCACGGGAGAGCTGGCCTCCCTGCCCCGCCCTCACCTGTCTGTTTTCAGCACAGTGTCCAGTGAAAACTGGAACCGATTACCCCTCAGCTCGAAGCCCTGCCATGACTCCCTGAGGGCTAACAGCAAGAGGTTCAGTCCTCTCGACAGCCCCCAAGGCCTGCTCAGCCTGCACCCCCGCCCCTCTGGCCGCCTCTCCACGGCTCCCCCAACCTCCTACACTCTCTGTTCCTCGAACTCCCCAGCACACTCCTGCCTAGGCGTTCACACAGGCTGTTCCCTCTGCCTCGGAGCCCCTGGATTAACTCCCACGCCCCCATCAAGTCTCAACTGCCACCGTCTAAAGAAAACTCACTCTGATGACTGCATTTAAAGTCATTTCCTCCCTCAATTCCCGGATCCGGTTCTATTCTCATGCCCCCCACCCACGGTACTTAGGACCTTCTAACATGCAATGCGATTCGCTTAATGTCTGTTTTGGATCAGGTCTGCCCCTCAGGACTCTAAGCCCCATGAGAGCAAAGTATGTGTTCAACAGTGGATCTCAGGCACCTAGAATAGTGCCTGGAACGCAGTAGATGCTCAATAAACATTTGAGTCTTCCCTAAACACAACGTGAAGAAGGCGGCTGGGCTAGGTCAGGGCTCACCCAACTGTGTTTGCCAGAACTGAGAATCTGATGTCAGGAAGAATGAGTCACAAGCTGTGAGCAGCAACCCTCATTTGTGGGTTCCAGAAGGCCCTTCTGCACCGTGGTTTCTCCCCTGAGAGTCTGCCAGAATGCCTGAAATTCCCAGCATTAGCATCAGACCTTTGGAGAAGGCCTCTAGGGAGAAGGGAATCTGGCGAACCCTTCACAGCCATTATCATCCACGCACACATGAGTCTGCCTGAATACCCGTTCCACAACAGCACACAGGCGCCGTGCTTAGAAACTCGCCCACAGATTAAGACCCGATTCCTTCCCTACCACCGTGCGGCCAAACCTGCAATAAGGTTTGCAATAAAGTAGCCCCTGGAGGGCTACCGCCCAGGGCCCAGGGACAGCTGGAGGAGACACGAAAGCTCTCCGAGAGGAGAGATGGCTGACAAACCAACAGAATTTGCCAGGCAAAGAAAAGAAGAAGAGGGAAAAGCACCTGCAAAGCCACAAAGGTGTAAAAGGCACAGCACATCTAAACAACAGTGTGGGAAAACTCAGCGGGCTAGACCATCATGTAGAAGGAGCAGTGTAAGATGAAGATGGAGGGAAAGTGCTGAGCTGGCTTTGTCTCACAGGCGAAAGAGGGCAGCGGGGGATAGGAGCAGGGCAGACTTTTAGGAAGATGGCCTTTGGGGCAGGCGGAAGGAGGTGCTGGAGGGAGGAAACCTCGTTGGCAGGGCACTAATGAAACGGACTGCTGGCCCCTTGTCACTACTGAGGGATGCTTGCTTCCAAGCACCAGATGTAACACAATGGGGACGCCAGCCAAGTCCCACAAGTCCAAGCCAAAGGCAGGCACCTTGCAGGGATGATGGAGTATCGCTGATCCCTGCAGGCCTACTGCAAACCAGCGATGTGGGAGATGGGCGGGAGAGAGAAGAGCCCCTAACCAGTCCGGGTGAGAGATGACAAGGAGCCCAACTAATGCACTTGCAGTGAAGGTGACGTTGTGGCCACAAGAGACTAAGAATCTCTTCAGCAGCCTCAGCCCGGGACGATGCAGACTAATAAAGGCACGGGGTGACCACACAGGGACAGCAGAGCCAGGCAGAGCTCCCGGCTGCAAGCAACAGAAACCAACTGAGTTGACAGATCCTCGCAGAACCGACAGGGAGATTGGAGGATGTGGCCTGGAACACAGGGCAGGAAGGCGGTGGCTAGAAGCCCACAGCCCAGGCAACACGGGAGCAGTTAGGATAACCCTGCACCAACACCCGAGTCAGCTCTAACCTGTCCCCCGTTCTTCACAGTGCTCACTCCAGGTTCAAAGTGCCAGGCCAGAGTAGGACTGGTTGTGCTAAGGTCAAGTTCGTGCCCTGGGCAGCAGGGCGCAGGGAAAGTGGGCACTGACCTCTTCAGCTGCTGTTGTAGGAGGTGTCATGATGCACACAACAGTGAGGTCCCCAAATGTAGGGCACGGTTCAGAGGCTGGATATCCAAAATAAATTTTTAAAAAACAGTAACATCCACTAAGCAATTTCTAACTCTAAGCACAATTTCTGATGGATGCATTAATCTTGGATGGCCTCTCGGCTCCTACCAGGCACCCGCAATCCCAGCTACAAGGTCCTGTAATGTAAAAGCTTGAGCTCCCACTTCTGCCACCCCAGAAAGCACCCCTGTGCTCAAAAAACATTTTCTCGGTTGTTTAATGGATACAGAGTTTCAGTTTTACAAGATGAAAAAGTTCTGGAGATCTGTTGGACAACAATGTGAACATACGTAACACTACTGAACTGCACACTTAAAAATGGTCATGATGGTAAATTCTATATGTGTATTTTATGACAATAAAACAAAACTTGTCTCTACCTGTCAAAATTTTTTTAAAAATCTCATTCTCTCAGGGCACCTGATCAAAACTAGAATGAAAACATCCGAGTTTTCCTCTACTGATGCCCAGCCTCCTCACTAAATGAGCGGTACGTGTGAACCTCCCGGATGTACTTAGGAGGCAGAGGCAGCAAACAGGGAAGGGCGGTTTGGGGATGTGTGTGCATGCGGGGCAGCAGGTGGGGCAGAAACAGATTTTTGACCTTCCCGGACGCTTCTCCAGTCTAAACAGTACCGCCTCCCTCCCCACAAGCTCTCCCACAAACAGACCCTCAACTCCAGGTAGACTGATCTCCTCCCTCTCCCATCCCTTGTTCTCTCTGGGCATTCTCCCCGTCTGTCTGTCTTGTCCTTCATCTTCCTACCTAAATTCTGGCCACCTTTAGGGGCCATCTCAGCCGCTATCTACCAGGAAGCCTTCGCACACGACCGCAGCCTGCAGCGATCTGTTTGGCCTCTAAATTCCTATAACACCTCCCGTCGAGAAGCCCATGAGACACTCATTTGATATGCCCTGATTTTCTTAACTCATCTTTCATGAATGCACTTTAAAGAAAATTGAAATCATAAACACAGGAATGATCTCCTTCCTTCCCCCACTTTGGCTTAGATAGAACAAATACTTAATAAATATTAAGTAGCCGATTACTTAAAAAGTGAAAAACAGAAATAGAGATGAAAAGTGCATTTCTGTATGATTTTTTTTAAGACCTTCCTGAGTTATGGGGCAATAACTCCTCTCCTAAAACAGGGTTGCCTGCTTTTGCTTTTGCGCAAATAAAGGTTTGTGTGTTGTTTATAAAACTGTCTGCCACCCATTTGGCACTTAACTGGTTCTGCCTTATACTGTTAATTAGCCTCTGGTATGTATGTGTGCCTTAAACACGATTGAAAGCATATGCAGAAGGAATTCTTGCTCTTGCAAGAGCAAAGCAGGAGCATGTGCATGTGTTTGCTTTTGACCATCTCTAGAACCTAGTATGTGCTCAGTCAATATTATTTAATTAACTGATTGACTTAAAGGATGACAAATAGAGATAAATACAGATGGAGAGCGTTCCCTGCGTAATAATAAAAAAAAAAAAATCTGCCACTGATCTAAGGAGAGTATTCCCCTTACTAGCGGCGAGACTGCATATTGTGCCTGTACCAAAAAAAAAAAAAAAAAGGTTTTGCTTGTGAGATATTTTCTTTTTAACTTAAAAAAAAAGCAGTGGCTGAAATGTGGCAGGAAATTTCCCTGGAGGCGTCCAAGAGAGAAATTGAATCTAAGAGGGAAAAAATGGCCAGAACTTGCTTATTCACTGAGCCGGGGACCTCTAAGTCATCACAGCTCTGCCAATAAGCTAAAAAGGAGAGTGTCTCTCAGACAGACAGCAGAGCCCTTAGGAGGTAGGAGGTATCCCAGAGAGCGAAGCCTCCGGACCTTGAAAAAAGCTGTATCACGCAGCTCGCAGCTCCGGAGCTGGTGGCCCATAGCAGACGAGTCTGTCACTTAGGAAGTGAGGCGGCAGAGACCAGCCATCCTCACGATCACGTGGTGACAAGCCAAGCAGGACAGAGAGGATCGAATTGGGGCAAGGACAGACCTTGGGGCTGCTACAGATGGCATGAAAGAGACCAGGGAAGCAGAGGTGGCACGGTGCCACGTGAGGAGCCGGGGTAACTTCAGAGGAAACCCTAGGGGCAGGTACAAAAAGGTGAGAACCCGTTGGCTGACTCTGGAAAACCCCAAGAATGCCAAGCACATAAAGGCTTTCCCACCCTGGCTTCTGTGTGCTCAGCAACGGCCCATTTGAATTCTAGATCAGAGACCGAGCGCAGTCTGGAATCCAAAGCACGGAGTAATCCCAGCACGCAGGGACGCCAAGGCAGGAGAATTGCTTGAGGCCAGGAGTTCAAGACCAGCCTGGGCAACATAGTGAGACCCCCATCTCTACAAAAAAATTAAAAAGTTAGCCGTGCATGGTGGCATGTGCCTATAGTCCCAGCTACTCCAGAGGCTGAGGCAGGAGGATCCCTGAGCCCAGGAGTTCAAGGCTGCAGTGAGCTGTGAACACACCACTGCACTCCAGCCTAGATGACAGACCAAGAAGACCCTGTCTCTAAAAAAAATAAATTCCAGATCAGGAACTCTGTGAAGGCCTAGACCCATGCAGGGGGGGACTTAATAAATAATGTATGGATGAAGGGGAAACATTCCTGCTCTTTAACCTCATCTATTCTCTACTTTTTCATTTTCTTTTTTCTAATTTTATACCATCTTCCTGCTCTCTTATTTTTGAGTAAGTGTCCCTTAAAAAGCTCCACGCCTATCCCAATGGGGACTTAAGAAAAATGGAAAATAACTCATTTCTCACCTAAGTTAGCACAGGCAAGGGGAAGGACCCACGAAGAAAGGTAGAAGGGACAGTTACCTTAACCCCGGGAACTGAGGTGGGACCGAGAATTCCGCGGAGCTTGAGAGCTTAAGTCTGTGGAGCTTAAGTCCCCCGAGGGGACTTTTAAACTTTTTTGTAGGGACCTAGGATGGAGTGCAGTGGTGTGACCACAGCTCACCGCAGCCTGGGTTCACATCCCAGGTCTGCTTCTAACTGGCTGCTGAGCCTTGGCAAAGTTACAAAATTCTTCTCTGCCTCAGTTTCCATATTTGAAAACAGAGAAAAAAACAGCACCTACTTTATAATAGTTTGGGAAAACTTAAATGAGTAAACACTTAGAATAGTGTCTGGCACTCAATACTCACCTCTTCCTTCCTTTTGTCCCCAAAGTAACTAGCTAAATTGTTTCAAAATGTAACGTTTTTCAGAGCAAATGAAGTTTCTCTTGATCCACCCTAGGGCGCGTGATACTAACCAATTTCCTGGTGAAGTATAGGATTTTTCGTTTTTAATTTGTCTTCATTATATTTATGCCCTCTCCTTGGATTCATCCTGCAACCAACGGCGAAGGGCCGTAAAAGAAGCCACTGAGGCTGGCTTGTCCTCTGTGGTCCTGCAACATAGAGACATCAACCTCTGCAGACCAACTGGGCTGAATTAACTGAAATATACTTATATTAATATTGAATTTTCTGGATTTTTTTTATGTTCACACTGATTTCTCATTGTTAAAAGAGGATTGTTAAGCTCATTAATTCATCAAGGGCGAGGGGGGTATCCCTGAAGCATCCATGCAGATGAGCAGCATGGTGGTTTCTAGATCCCTTACACCCCTCCGTGATTCAGGGGCAAAGATGGCTGAGCTGTACCTACGGGGAGAGACTGTCTCAGGTCCTAGTCAAATATTTTGTGGGGGTCTGCTTTAAGCACATGGAATTCTCTTTCAGTGAAGACTGACTCATTAGATCTCCAGAATTTATTCATCCTGTAGCACTGAAAATTTGTACCCGTTGACCAACATCTCCCCAACCCTTGGCAACCACCATTCTACTCTCTGCTTCTATGACTTGGACTTTTTTTAGATTCCACAAGTGAGTGAGATCATGCAGCATCTGTCCTTCTGTGCCTGTCTTATTTCAGTTACCATTATGTCCTCCAGGTTCATCATATTCTCAAAAATAACAGGATTCCCTTCTTTTTCAGGGCTGAATAGTATTCCATTCTGTGTATATGCCACATTTTCTTTATCCATTCAGCCATCCTTAGACACTTAGGTTGTTTCCGTATCTTGCCTATTGTGAATAAGTGTACAGCATGTTAAAAAAAATTGGATTATACACTTAAAATTTGCAAAGAGAGTAGATCTTAAGTGTTCTCACTACACACACCCAAAAAATGGTAACTGTGAGGTGATGGATATATTAATTAGCTTGATTGTGGCAATCATTTCATAACGATATCAAAACATCACATGAACACTTTGAACATACACCATTTTTATTTGTTAACTGACATGCTTTGGATATTTGGCCCCTCCAAATCTCATGTTGAAATCTGATCCCCAGTGTTGGAGGTGGGGCCTGGTGGGAGGTGTTTGGGTCGTGGGGGCGGATCCCTCATGAATGTCTTGGTACCCTCCCTGCGATAATGAGTGGGTTCTCATCTTGTTGGGACACCCGAGAACTGATTGTTTAGAAGAGCCTGGCACCTCATCCTCCCTCTCTCGTCCTTTACCATGTGACACACCTGTTCCCACTTTGCCTTCCACCTTGATTGGAAGCCCCCTGAAGCCCTCACTAGAAGCAGATGCTGCAGGAGCCATGCTTGCACAGTCTGCAGAACTGTGAGCCAAATAAATTTATTTTCCTTATAAATTACCCAGCCTCACGTATTGCCTTTATAGCAATGCAAAACGGACTAACATATCAATTATACCTCAATAAAGCTGGAGAAGAAATTGAAATCAATCAACCAATCAATCAATAAAGACTGAGTCACTGGCCCTTCTTCTGTGTTTGGAAATTTTATGGCACAAGTGACTTCTCAAATCTTCTCCATTTCAAGGTCTTAAATGCCATTTTCAAAGGTGAATAAATGAATTTTTACCATTCCTATGGGAAATGAATAGGGAGTAAAAGAGACCATCGGAATCAATCTTGATATTAATATTTATCTTCAAGCATAAAAAGTTTAATGTATACATTTTCATAAAGAAGATGGTAAAGGAAATTCAATTTGAAATCCAAATAATAACCGAATATATTTATCTAAAATACAAATGTGCACCAACAAAAACTATTGCGGCACAAAGGCCAACAGGACTGGGAGTGTTCACTTGCCAACAGATCACAGAGCACAAGGACTGGTTTCTCCCTTGCCAGGTCTCCAGCCCGCTCGGTCCCTGTGGGTGGTGCTGAATGGGTACAGCTAATACCCCTGGTAGTGAATGTACATGGAATATTATTATACTCAGTCTAAAAAAATAAATTTCCATAAAGGGTGAAATGGAGTCTTTTACATAATCCCATATTCTCCCTGCCAAAAAAAAAACTTAAAAGTTGCTTTGATTGCATTATATATTTTCCTTTTTTTCTAGAAGATGGTGTCATGAAGATGCCCGAGAAACAGAAATAGGCATTAAGTAGAAATTTCTGCAAACAGACCAGAGACCCAGAGGCCAGACTTACAGAGCACCATTTTTTCATATTTAACCTGATTTAAGCAATGGAAGAGATTTCAACAGTCACCCAATAAAAGAAAATCAGTTCTGTCATCTGGGGTTCACTTCCTTATTAAAAATTAATACACAGAATGAACAACCAAACAGGATAGAGTCTCCTGGATCTTTTGACTGAAATATCTCAGTTTTTTTCCCTCCTCTCAACTCAGGGCCTCAAATCTTTGCACCATTTTTAAGGGAGTTTAGCGGCTGATGGAAAAGGTCAGTTTGGCAGCTCTAAAGAATTCCAGTCTCTATTTATTTATCTACCTAAGGGACATAGTTTGGATCCTTTACTGCACTGGAATACTTGAATCATACTAGTTGGAATATGAGCCATCCAGAGGTTGAAAAAGAAAAGAAAACACATAGTCAAGCTAAACTCAACCCAATTTTGAGAAGGCCATTAGTCAACCCCAATTTTAGTAAGGTTTTGAACAAACAGGCAAGACTAAAATAAACTGAAATCACAAGTGCAACTGAACAGCTCTCACTTGGGACTCCGCTCCAACAGGAGATTTAAAGTGGGCACGAGATGCTGTCCTCTAGCAACTATGTTGCAGAAGACAGGTTTATGCCAGGGGAGCTCAGTTTGTACTCTTCTGGAACTTTCATGTTTTGTCCAAGTGGTAAAATCCTGAGTAGTCTTTATTTTATAGTTAAATATCTTTGACATTTTTTTTTTCTGAATCAGGTTACAGATGGTGGAAGGACTAGCATAAAAGTCAACACTACTCCCAGAATATCATTACTGGGGTTAGTAAAATAAGATACCAATGTATATTCCCAAGCCAAAAGGCAAAGCTACTCAGCAATATTAGAATTTAAAACAATGTGGCCTCCATTATATTTGCTATAAAGAAACTATTTTCACAGGAATGATAAATGAGAAGTATAAATATCTGGTTTAAAAAAAGCAAAGGTTCACAATTTATCAATAAGAGGGAAAAAGGAGTATCTCAAGTATACTGACAAAAACTGAAGAAAGGAGTTCCATGTGATTTAATCCCCAATCGAAACAAGCCCAGGAAGAGATTTCCCAGACTGGCAGCTGGACAGC
>CAUYSK010083001.1:0-12415 GCA_963575035.1 Avahi laniger | reverse complement strand
CTCACAGCAACCTCAAACTCCTGGGCTCAAGCCATCCTCCTGCCTCAGCCTCCCGAGTAGCTGGGACTACAGACATGCGCCACCATGCCCGGCTAATTTTTTCTATATATTTTTAGTTGTCCAATTAATTTCTTTCTATTTTTAGTAGAGACGGGCTCTCGCTCTTGTTCAGGCTGGTTTCGAACTCCTGAGCTCAAACAATCCGCCCGCCTCGGCCTCCCAGAGAGCTAGGATTACAGGCGTGAGCCACCGCGCCCGGCCATACTAGTTTCTTAATTCCTCTTCACCCCACAAAGATTATCTGCTTTTTTAAGCTTCAACAGAGAGCATAACTGCTTCAGGTGGAATTGACCTTTGCCTCCTTTGAAATCTTTAGTACTTGCATATCTTCGTCATTTGGTTCTTAATTTGTATAATTATAATACCAATCATTATTATCATTACAGCTAACACTTACTGAATGGTTAGAATATGAATGACACTGCCTTAAGCACATTGTATATATTATCTTTTTAAATTTTCATAACAACTAGTGAAGTAGATACAGATATCATCACATTGTAAAGGTGAGAAAATTGAAGCTCAGAGAGAATAACTAGTTTATCTAGTTGACCAATATCACATAGCCTGTATGGAGCAGAGCTGAGAATCAAGCCCAGTCTGCACTCAGACCTACACTCTTTACCACTAAGCTATGTTGCTTCTGCCTGGGGACTTTTCTCTGATTTTTTTTTTAATTAATGAATATTTTATCTTCCTAATTAGATTTAAGCTTCTTAATTCACACTTTATCCACATAGTGCTCTTGATAGGGCTAAGCATAGTACAGGTGACTAGCACATACTGACCTGTTAATTTTGGATATTCTTAGCTAATCGTCTTTATTTTTGTTATTAATCTATGATAGTTCCTAAAATTCATATTTCTTAAAGCATAATATGCTTGAGTTTAACAACTAAAGCATATTTGTGCCATGTTAACTTTAAGCCGGAGTAACTATAGTGACAAAATGATTCATGGTTTAATTGGTGAATTTTTGAGATGATGTATAAATATTGTTTGTTTACATTGCATCGGAATAGCTTGAGTTAACATATTTCACTGTTGTCCCGAAAGGAATCTTCTGGTTTATAATCACTCCACTGGCCAAATCCAAATGCTTCTGGTTTTCTAATTGTGCTGCTTATTTATACAGACAAGCCAAATCTAGTTGATTTCCTGATTCTGCGTAAATTTAAGCTATGTTCCAAGCAGTGGTAGTCTAACAAAACAAATTAAGTCATTCTCGAAATCTGTCTATGTTTCTATTATTGACTAGTTGCCCAAAATACTTGAGCAGCATGTTAGAAGCAAATAGTATTACCGATCAATTTAAAAATCTATTGACTCCCGAAATAGCATTAGTGGTTTGTGGGATTGCTGTGCTATTTCATTTCTTTCTTCCATAGCTAGTCTTCTTTCACTTCAAATTAAGCACATCTAGAATTAAACTCATTGTCTTTGCTCCAAAACATATCTTTCTTCCTCTATTTTCTCCCCTCGTTAACTGCGCCACCATTCACCCAAGCCAAAAACTTGGGAGCCTGCCTCATCTTTTACCTCTCTGTCATCACCTTGTAAAGGGATCGCAGAGTTGTGCTCTTTCTGCTCCAAAACACTCTCAAGTGTCTTCCCTCCTCCCCAGCTACTGCTACTGCATAGACTTCCAGTCCTCACTGAACTATTGCAGTGGCCTCTCAACTCACCTCCCTGACTCCTCTTTGCCTCCTTTCCATTTTCCACCCTGTAAAACTCAAACGGAATTATGCTATTTCTGTTTAAAAAGTCACTCACCATATCTCCAGGGCCTAAGAATGAATTATAAACCTCATGGCAGAGTGGAGAAGACCTCCCTGATTTGGCTTCTGCCTCCCAGAGTCACCTGTCATCTGCTGTGCTTTCCTTTATCTTTCCCGCCTCTGCCCCATGCTCCAGCCATCCAAAATACTTGGTGATTTTTTTTTTTTGCTATTTAGGCTGTGTTCTCTAAAGAGAATGCCCTTCCCTCCATTCTTTCTTTACCCTCCAGATAACATGACCAAGAGTTCCATACTCTTCCCTAAGTGCCATTATATCTTGCCTTTCTCAAGGCTTTTCTTACATGTTGTGACAACTAGTTACTTACCTGTCTTTTCTACTAGTTGAAAGCTTTTGAAGAGGGTGGTCTATGTCTTACCTATCATTGTTTTTCTGCTGCCTAAAGTGGATCCTGATAAATACAAAGTGTTTAATCAATGTCGAATGGCTACATAGGTTGATGGATGAGTGGACAGGTCCATTTCTTCTTCATATGCTTATATTCCCAACAGATCACTTTTTCTGTAGTTATGCTGGCTATAGTTTTCCTGCAAAATAAAACAAACCTCCCTAAAGCATCTTAATAATCTCATACACCCAGATGTGATTCCTAAACTGCTCAGTGCAAACATCTTTTAGGGGTTATCCTGACAATTATCTTTCTTGTATTCTACATAGAATGGGGGACCTCATTGTGTTTCAACACTCATTTCTACCTGAAGGGAAAAATTAAGCAATTTAAGTATTGTGCTGTAGGGATTGCTGCAAATTATAACTTTAATAGTACTGGCTTCATATTATTTTCATTCAAATACATATGTAATTTAGCAAATAAGCACCTTTTTGCTAGTATTGGCAAAAAAACTAACTAGATTCAAATATTTATTTTTGAGATATTTCAAAAGGATCATAGTTTCTCAACTAATAAATTATAGTTAAAAATGTAGCTCGATAATTTTCTGGGCTACAATAGAAATACATTTTTACATATCTATCTTTAGAAATAAAATAAGTAAGCAAATCTTAGAGCTGACATTCTTTCTAAACTACTATCAATTTTAATTATCATCACTCACTTCATTTTCTCCTTTCAAAGATCACATTGCCCACTATTACTGTGTGCTTTGTAGCATATGCAGATATGTACAGGTTAAAAAAATACTAATTAAGTAAACAGTCCATTTTCCAGTTTAGTAAACCAGAACCAAATAATGGTAGCGTTACATTAGATGTGATCCAAATGTGGTATTTTGCAAATATAAAGATATGTTTGAATTATAAATGCATAGATGCTCACAAAAGCAAGTTTGATTTAATAGCTCATGTTTCATAAGAGATCTTCCGTTTCAGTGAAAAAGTTTCACTGAATATAGCCATCTAAAATGTATTTAATAAATTTAAATATAATAATAGTCAACCCAGTTTTCTACAAGTATCATGAAAAGTGTACAGTGTTTCTCCATAACAGCCAGAAAATTCAACTGAATATTTTGTCTTCACTTACCATTTTTTCTTGAAACTCCATTAGGTGAAATATTGACATTCACATTTTTCTCAAAAGAAAACTGAAATGGGGTGGAGAGGGAACCTAATATCAGAGTAAATCATTATAACACTGATTTTCCAACCTTGTTGTCCTAAGACTTCTATGAAGAATTCTATGTTCCTCCTCTAGGGATCTAACTTCAACTTAAAATTGCAAATCACGTTAATCAAACACGTGTCTTCTTTTGACCAAAGAAATTATATGACCAAGGCAAGGGTTCTTTGTAGATGAACAAAAGTACAGTCACATTTAAATGGAATCGTGGCTTTAGATTAACAATTATACCTCACTTTAAAAAACAAACAAAAATAATTCACAAGAAACTTACACTAGACTAACTTTGAATTGTGGCATTTTTTGACATTAGTAGTTATAGGTACAGCTGATAGCTTATGATACATACTGAAAAAACCAATAGGAAAATTTTGAATCAGTGTTGAAAAAATCAAATTATTTAATTTTCTATGATATACTGTGAAAGTCAATGGAGATTAATAGCCATGAGAGCAAATTATGGCTATGTATCTTCAAACGTAATTTAGCAATCATTAAATGTTATGGATCATCATAAAGAGATTTGTTCTCATTGATTTTTACATGTGTTTTTACATTAGGTTAAGTGCTAAGTTGAATATTTAAAAATCTAATTGAGAGCTGAGAACTAAAAAGGACCAGATAAAATATAATGGCAATAGATGATACACAAAGATAATTTTAAATGCTAATAAGCACATTTTGTTGTCTTTTTTAGTTTATTTCTTCCTATCATAAAAACTGATGGAAAATTCCCATTGTTCTACAAAGTTTTGTTGCATCTATAGCTATCATCTACTTATTGCAAGCTTAAATTCTATTAGTTTAACAAAATAGCAAAAAATATTGATGGTTAAAATATACTGTTGAATTAACAAAGCTCTACTTCAATCATTAATTCTTTATTTTTGTACTTAAAAATGCACTATCACTTTGAAATACAAAAGCTTTTCCCCAAGGCTAACATGCTTTCTTGCATACAAATTCACTCCAGATTCTTACTATTGATAACATACATTTAGTTACAAGATGGGCATACAATAAATGAAAATTGATTAGTGTGACTTGCGGCATAATGAATATTAAATACATTTCTGATGTAATGACTAACATAAGAAAAATGATTTGAAAATAATAATACTGATAATATAAAGTAAATCAAGAAGATTATAAGATAATATTGTATGATTTTACTATGTTCAGAAACTGGAAAATCTCAATTTTAGTTATAAACTAAAATTTAGCTGGAAAACAAAATGATATATTGTTTTCTGTACAAATAGCCAAATATATTAAACTAAAAGAATCTATTAAGTTTCTTCTGCTATATGCAGACTATAAAGTGTTATTAATCTTCTCCATCATTAGTTTCTATAGCAACTGCAGAAATCTTGTGCTCAAGAGAAATTATCTGACATTTGTTTGCATTGTCAGAAAAAAAGAAAAGAAAATAAATAGATCTAAGCTTTGTAGAAATCAGTTTTTTTAAGATATGTTTCAGTTATACATTTTGAATTATCAAAAAGATAACCATTAAAGCAGACAAGATCCACAGATAGATGCTAAAATTAGTGGGCAAAAGTTTAAGAAAGAAGATATTTGCATAGTTTTACAATGTCTTTCAGGAGGTATTAACAACAAAGGATAAATAGTATCTTTTACCGTGGAGAAACACAGCAGACACCAAGTAAACCAAATGATCAAAGTTAAGATCACCAGCAATAAATAACACAGCAACATCATTTACCCCCAGACATAATGCACTGACAAGGGCATATCATTTCTGGATATTCTTGCAAAAATGCATAACCTCAATCTAATCATGAGAAAACATCAGACAAACCCCAACTGAAGGACATTCTACAAAATAACTGCTCAGTACTCAAAAAGAGTCAGGGTCTCCTTGGCCCTCCCACCAATGGGATGAGGGAGACATGACAAGTAAATTCAAGGTGGGATCTTGAACAGGATCCAGGCACAGAATAAGATTGGTGGAAAAAGTGATGAAATCCAAATAAAGTCTGTAATTTGGTTAATGGTATTGAACCAATCTTAGTTTCTTTTGATAATCGTCCTATGATTATTAATATATAACATTAACATTGGAGAAGCTAGGTGAAGAGCATGCATGGTAACTGTGCTTTCTTAGCAGTTCTTCTGTAAATCTACAATTATTTTTATGGAAAAGCCAGTCATACACTATTGTCTGCCTTATAATAAAACCAAAAGCCCATATCCATACCTTACTAAAATAATGTAAACATATGTAGCATTAAACATATGGAAGAACACTTGTAAAGTTTCCACTTTACGGTGATAAAGAAATGGTTACTCTGTTAATATAGATTGGTGAATAGCTTCTTACTTGACCTCACAGAAAACTTATGGAACATGCTTGATGTTTTTTCAGTTTGAACCAACGTTTAGGAATTGAGCAGAGTGAGAAAACATTTGTATTTATTCTTTATTTTTTAAATTATTTTATTTTTAGATATATGGTGCAATGCTATTGTTAAATCCATGTTTACCCTGGATAAATACACTTACGATAAAAAAAAATAATTGAAGACAGTAAGACAATGCTGATTATAGATAGATGTATAAAATTGTCCTTAAAATTTTAATGTGTCCATAACAAAAAATGTGCTGAAAATTCTCGTTCATATGGTCTTCACTCTTTGAAATAGCCTTGAAAATTATACTAGAGGTAGTTTTCTTGGAGACTACTGTTCTAAATTGAGATCTGGTGGATTTGGTTTTTTTGAGTAGCTGTGGGCAACTCAATATGCTTTTTTCTAAAATCATTATTTGTATCATATCATTTTCTTTACCTGTATACTGGGGTTACTATATTAGTTTACGTTAATTCTACTCTGGGATATGGTTATATATTTAATGATAGATTCGGATAAGAAGAAACTTTTAAAAAATAATTATTAGAGAAAACCACTCTATTATATAGTATTTTAATCAAGGGGCACTTTTGTCACCTAAAATAATTGTCGTGAAATTTGCTATAGATATATTGTCCAGTTTCTTAGCTCTAGTTAAGTGATTATTTAGCAATTATGCTATAGCTCCAGTTGAAGGCAATAAATGGTGATTATGAAAGTATCTTGCAAAGTTTAAAATATTTTTGATATGGTTGTTTATTTCTATTATAATGAATAGTTCACAAAAAAATACTTTTTAATCTAAAACTTTCCAGGAATTTTTCACAGCCTTAAAAAAGGTAAAGCTCAATCTCCCTAATCCTGCAAAAAAAAAATGTTTCAAATATCTGTTTGCTACCTTATTTAATAAACTTCTGAGCTCCACCATATTCCAGGTCTCATGCCCGTCACTAGGGTACAAAGGGAGGTGAAACTAGGTCCTGTCTTCTAGATGCTCACAGTTTAGACCCCCAACCTTTTTTCTTGATATTTCTCTGGGTGAACTCTTTTTTCAGACCTACTGGTCACATACAGTTTCCTTTGGGCCACCACTCTTGCCCTCCCATTTCTCCTGCTTAGATTCCCTTCTCCCCAAGTCCACACACTTCATACGATCCATCACCTGGAAGTCCTGAATCCCCTGACCAGCACCGTTCTCAGCAATTTTTATTTCTACACTGGAAAACTCACCTTGTACTTCATGAACATGATGATGAATATGTATTTGGATCTGACCTTTCCTCTACTTACCTCCTCCTTCCTTTCTCTCATCCCAAAAGAAAACCCTTGATTATGAAATTCCCACCTTCAATCCCTATTTCATGGTGATGTAAATCTGAAGCACAAAGCTAATGATATGCATGCCCCGTGACCTAAGGAGGAACAGGCCCTATGCTCTTAAGGCTCTCCATACTTTCCAACATTTACATGTCATGATGCCCAAGAAAATGATGACATTTGAATGGCACCTTAAAGTAATGAGGAGGACGCCTGCCTCTGGTTCTACCCAGTTGCTCTAAGCGCAGAAGTATTGATATCACTGCAAAATTTTTTTCAGTGCAACCCAACTCACTACCTAATTAGTTATCCAGGGTGATTGCAGGGGTAATATTTCTTCTTAAATCCTATAGGGAATATATTTCCTCCTCCCTGCATGATATGCAATTAACTCCTTTTATGTTAATTTCTGGATACCAGTATTTGACTCAAGGATATCCTCAGTAGTGATTTAATAAGCTTGTCATAGATTGTAAACAAGCAGACAAAAATTTCTGCATATTGACTCTATTTTTTGACTTTGAGCCATTCACTTAAGCTTGAACAGCAGAACACTAATTAAGCAATGAGTGCCTGAGACAACCACTCTTTTTCTCTGTTTTATTGTCTCACATATCATATAGTGGATGCTCCTTGGAAACACCAATAAGACAATGAATTGGCAAATCAAGTATGGCTCTGAATAGCAGGAAATGGAGCACTCTGTTGAAAGAGAAAGGGGAAGTGGAGATGTCAGATGCTCTGTGGACTACTAAGATTGAAATACTGTTCAAATGCCTTGCAGCTCCCATTGTTTCCAAAAGGCGTCTTACTACTCAGGGCCAACCCAAGAGATACTATCATTAGATGAATAATGCGTGGAATTCTTACTTAGTTTAAGGCATTTTGTTAGACCATAGACAACAGCAAATGTAAAAATTTTCTAAAAAATATAAAGTATTATACAAATGTAAATAATGACAAAGATGGTAGTAAATTTTGTGGATGGGACATAACCAAATTTTGAATATGGTTTCAAAACTCTGGGAACTTTTAATGTAGTTAGGATAGATAAAACACACAAAGATGCAATAATAGCTAGAAATATAAAGCCAGGAATAACACTAGAGCCATATAAGAGATAAAGATAAGAAGGAAAACAGTGTTTTAAGAAGGAAAATATCATTCATGACCCGAGAAAAATAGAGCTTCTCAGAGAATTTAAATTTTGAGCTGAACATTAAAGGATGGGTATGAGGAGAAAACTCAGAACTCAGATTAAATGCAGCAGTATTTCAGTGAACTTCCTTTGGGTACCTCATTTATATGACATTCTATCCTGGTCCCTACAAATTAGCAAAATAGCCATCAGCTCCATTAATATATCATTACTTGCAGAATGCTGTTTATTTCACAGCAATTGATACACTGAAAGAAACTAAAAATATCTTTCTTATTCAATGAACATGTGTAACCAATATTATGTCCTTCTAATAATTTGAAGCCCTTCATTCACCCAGTGCTATTTGTAACACTTCACTAAATGTTAATAGAAGAAGCCCTCTGTTATTTTACTTCTCTGAAGATAGCAATTATGAAATTGCCTCTGCTGAATAGCACACCATGCTGATAACAGGCAATTAAGATGCATCATCAGAAAAAGAAAAGTACAGTTTACTTGACTGAGTTAAATCCTAAAAAGGAAAGAACGTGGCTTAATTCTTTTTGGATTTCTCTGTATTTCACATTTATAATATTTTTGTCTTTAGAATAAAATCACAAGCTCATAAATGATTAGCACATTCCCATTGCTTTTGAAGAAGAAAGGAATATAGTCTAATGAAGCAAATTGCATTCAAGTAAAACAAACAGAAAAAGTATTTTTCCTTAGCTATTTAAAAGCAAAATGAGGTCATTTCTCACCATCTTCTCTTTTATGTGCCCTCACTGTGCCACCCACGTGTTCTCTAATCCTAGAATCTATAAAATTTGTTAAATGGTTTTTACCACACACACAAATCCTCCTTCTGTGCTCTAGAACTTGGAATTAATGTATACTGTCTACCTTGTCTGACCCAACATTCTGGGTCAATAGTTCTAAAATATTGTAACAATAATTCCCATTGGTATCTAAAAATGTTCAACTATTTTTTTACTTGCATAATCTATTCTGAATGATGGCACTTTTGATCTGTGGTTGGCTACTTCTTATTTGCATCAATTATGTTCTTGAATTTTAATTTTGTGTATATATAAATAAATTTATGTATATATTATTTGTATAACTATATATAATTATGTATATATAGTATCTAGAAATGTTTGAGGGATTAATAACATGCTTCACCTTCACCTTTTTGTCTTTGCAAAGAAATGATCTTAGCCTTAATTGGCTCAGACACCTGTTTTCCGGATTGAAAAATTTGTTCAGAAGTAATGCAAAGAGGAAAATAAGAAGTGTCCGTTTCTGACACAAACAGCATAATTCAGTATAAGATATAAACTTGTGAGCACCCCGACTATAATCATTTATTCCCATGAAGCACATAAGGCATATATTATGATGCCTATACCAAGTGTATTGAAGAACTGAAACTCTCACACACTGCTGATGAGAAGGTAAAATGGTACAACTACTTTAGAAAGTAGTTTGGCAGATTCTCAAAAATGTTAAACATATACCTACCATATCAGCTAGCCATGCTCAAGGATAATGAAAGCATACTTCACTGTAGTGACTTGTATTTGAATGTTCATATCAGCCTTAATTGTCAGAGACAAAACTGGAGACAACCAAAACATCCACAAACAAATGTGGATTTATCAGCTTAGAAGATTCAGGAGCGATACAGGATAGCAAGACTTTTTACTGGCCTTCACAGCTACTTGAATAAAATATCTTAAGGTATGAAAGGGCATCCTCTTTATATCCCAGATAATGTTTTGGGAGTCTGTTTTATTAACTAGTAGAAAAGTGTTAAATCTACTGAATCTAGTACTTGAAATTAGCATGATAGTTAAAAGCTGAACTTACTGTAGGTCACAAAAGTTATTTAATCTCTTATTCATTTGCACATATTGAGGAAAGAAATGGCCTGTGGAGACACTAGTAAACTGGAATCTATCAAAGCAACCAAGTTATATTAAAAGAACAAAGTTAATTATGCTTTCAGTTTATCACTTTTTTGATGCTGTAAAGGTTAACATGATTTGTTTTTTCTCTTCAGAAATCTCACATGTGAAAGAACCAAAAATTACATAATAGTTTCTATTTGAAGGATAAACATCTTTTTGCCTTTTGTTAAGAATCATTGTTCTACACAGAAGGTGATAGCATTAGGCTATTTTCATTGCAAAATAAGACTAAAATATATCATACAGATTCAGGGTTTTTTTTAGGAATATCAACTCCATTTCCTATTATGTCAACCTACAGTTTTATCTTAGCTTCAGAGTGAATATCAAAGTATGTCATTTGGTTTCTAAACTCATGGGAGAGTTTCTGGATGAGATGAGATGAGATGACTAGCTTCTCTGTGCCCAGACAGTGAAGGACATTGTGCAAGCCAAAATTAACTTCAGATGCTTTCCCGTTAAATCTTCCAAAAAGAATCAAGAGCTTTGCTTCTGGTTCCACATGGGATTTCTGGGGCTATAGTTGGAGAAGGATGTTTTTACCACCAATGCAGAGAAAAAAAAAAGTCAGTGTTATCTTTCCATTCTCTCCATACACACCTTATTATACAATCTCTTAAGCTTTGAATTCTGAACAGTTCATTTTTAAGCTAGAAATTTAGGATGAATATTTTATGCTAGATGGCTTAGGCCAATTTCTTTGAAGAGGGAAGCATGCTGTTCTTTAGTTCGTATTGTAATTATTTTCTTTTTTTTAAGAGAGAGGAGGAGAGTCATGCATTCTGATTGGAAAATGCATATGGTATTTGGCACGTGCATTTTTCAATGCCAATTTCAAGATTACTTTTAGCATTTACAAATTATTTAAATAATTGATTTGTGTAATTGTGCATTTGTCATCTGTCTGCCATAGTAGATTGTAAACTCCAAGAGGATCTATTTGTTTATCATTGTAATCCTATCCCTAAGCATAGTGCCTGACCCAGGTAGGAGCTCCATAAAGACTGCACTTGTTTATTAAGAGTAAATTAATGAAATTAATGAACAAAATATATTTTTTAGCATTTAAATAATTGTTTTCCTAGAGATAAATGCAACTGAGATGCAGATGCATAGATTCAGAAATCAGGGTTTCAGCTATTGGGAAATAGGCCTTAGGTATTTTTAGTCAACTAAAATTAAAAAAAGGTTAAAAAAATGCAAATATTCTTATAACTTTAAACTCAGAATTGTATTTGGGGTATAGGAAACTATAGTATAAGAAGGAAATAGTGGATAGAAAGCATATTGTTGTACATATAGAATGTGAATTCTGGATGATTCATATGTGAATTATGCGTATGCATTTGAAAGTTCCAGACTAACTTTTTTCTGCAACCCAGAATGAGTTGAGATTACCTTTACTGCATCAATTGTCATACATCCTAAAGGAACACAAGTAATTGTGAAATTAGCGCCTGCAAAACAGAATTAGAAAAGCAATTCTAAACTGGGACAATGTCAAACACCTGTGTTTTTGAATTTTCTCTCATTTTTGGTTTATCTAAACAGATAACTTAGACTCGATTGCTCATGTTAAATTCTGTCACCCTACACTGTAAAGGCTCCATAGGATCGGGGTTTGGAATGGACAGTTTCTTATCAGAGATCATAGATAGGAGGTCAATGCATCAAAAACAGGAGTGAACAGAGCTGAAAGTTGAACAAAAGCCAATGTCTAAGAAGCACAAAGAAGAGCCTGAAGGTTCATTTACCTGAAAGAACCAGAAATCCTGTCAAAACTCATGAATCTGAAAGAAAAACAGATGTGAGAACAAGTAGCAAAGTTGTAAAGAACCAGGTGATTGTCTGGAGAAAAAAATTTATTTTGGAGGCAAAAAAAAAATATGGTATGTGGATAGTATTTCAATGAGCGAAAATGCAGGATGAACAGCTGAAGTCAAAAGAGCATGCTAGCAAGACTAGCCCTGGGAAACACTGTGGAGTGAAGATGTCTCATATATGTCTCCTCCCTCTGGACCTTACTGCAGGGAATGTGGCCAGTGCTCCCCACAAAAAACCGGGTCCCTTTGGTAGAGTTGCAAGGGATAAGAAAATAATAGAGAAAAATGGAAAATGGAAAAAATAAAAGAATACACTGAGACAAAGATATAGTTTTATAAGTTTATAAAGATTA
>CAUYSK010083000.1:0-36428 GCA_963575035.1 Avahi laniger | reverse complement strand
TATATACCTGAAAACCCATGCATTTGTGCTCTTTTTTTTTTATGGTGCTTGAAATAAAACAGCCCATCCTCTGCAAGTCCATCTATGTTGTTCCTTAGGCATCCTATCTTTGCTCAAATTGTTGAAGGATGGTGATTTGTTTCATGGTTTTTGTATTTGAGTCTAATGCACGTTCTAACATGATAGAGGCAATGCATTATTGTGTAGCTACGGTTTTTCTCGAAAAGTTGATATTTTAGGAATTGTATTTCAGATCTTAAATAAAATTTGTTTCTAAATTTCAAAGCAAATAAAAAAAAAAGGATATTGCAGAATCCAGATAAGAAAGTATTGTAATTGGACTACATTGGTGGCTGCAACGATTGAAACAGTACAGCCATTCAAACAATAAAATCAATAAGGTATTGGGAGTAAAGGAGGCCAAGGCATTGCGTGTGTTACGATGTGGGGTGTGCTGAGTCTTGAGCTGATTTTAAGAGACCAGGGTAAAGAAGTCGGATGAGGTACTTGATATCTTGGTCCACGCATTATCAAGAAAACAGTGAACTTGGGATAAAAGCTTAAAAGATAATATCATACTAGTAGTAGTTGAAGTCAGCAGCATTTATGAGGATGTTGACGGATGTAATTATGTTCAAGACCAGATGGTAAGAAAAGGAAATAAATATTTGGGTGTACAATTTACCGGAAGAGTTAATGAGTCAAGAGCAGTGGATTCACATTCCAACAGAGAGTAAAATGTGAGGCAGAGAACGCCAGAACCTGCTTCAACACAGCCATCCTTGCTGCAGGTTTATGGTAAGAAAGTCCCGTATAAGCTAATTGAAACAGGTGGGTCACTGGAGAGGAGGCCCCTCCCTGTGCTCCATGGAGCCCGCAGAACCATCAGCTCAGCGTCAGGGCATGAAAAGCTTCTCTCGATCCAATGTTAAAATTGAATCTGGGCAAGTCAATGGCTGTGGCAAATGAGGAGTTTCTGAGGACTTCCCTCACTATTCTGCCTAAATATGAAGGCAAGAGTAAACCAAGATCCTTGCAGCTGGGTAAGAGTTCATGGGTGTATCAGGCAAGATGTTTTCAGTTACAGGTTGCTAAACAAATCAAACAAGCTTATGAAAACATAGAATTTATTGATGTAACTGTCTGTGGCCCCCTGATATACAACCTGGTTGGACCTTCTGTCTTGAATATTATGAGAGCCCTGTCTCTCTTGTCCCATCTTAGATTTGCATATCTCTGTTGTTTTATTCTTCAGATAGAATAAAAGAATTATTTTCTTATAATAACTCATTAACAGTAGTTCTAAGAATGCCTCCGAATGGTCTGCTTTACAGAATGTGTCCACCCTCTACCAGTTACTATGACTATGGACGGAGACACTGCGTGGCAGATCTGTGTCAGGTACGTGTTCCTTTAAAGTAGGAGGGAAGTCGGCTCCACAGGAAAGAGGGGTTCTATTACTAGAAGACGGGAGACAAGATTTCTGTTCCTAGAAGATGGGAGACAAGATTTCTGTTTCTAGAAGATGGGAGACAAGATTTCTATTCCTAGAAGATGGGAGATAAAATTTCTATTACTAGAAGATGGAAGACAAAGATTTCTGGACAGACAGAAAAAAATTCATGCCTATCAAGCTGTGATTCTTACCATAGCCCACAAAACTCTAAACAAACCCATTTCTAAGTTCTCTACCTTCTTTTCCACCATTCTTTTCTACTCCTCTCCAACCTCCTTATTTGCTCCTGGAATACTCTAAGGTTATTCCATGTTAAGACCTTCAGAAGGTGATTACTTTGACCAGAAGGCTCTTTCCCAGATCTTCTCATAGTTGAATTTCTCCCATATTTTAAGTCTTATAATCTATGATCACCTAGTTACTTGCTATCCTGTTATCCTTTGTTATCCTTAAGGATTAACACTATTTCAATTGTTATTTATTAATTTGTTTTTGTATGGTCTGTCTTCTTCCTCTAAAATGCTTAATTCATGAGAACAAGAGCTGTCTGACTTATTTAATTCTGTCTCTAGCACTTTGCCATGTCTATCACAAGTTAATAGATGTTTATTGAATTAATGAATTTGAATGATTCACTGAAAGCATTCATTTATTTTCAACAACCCTCTTCTTACCCCTAAAATTTTCAGACAATTGGCTCAATTCTTTATTGATTTTACTTAAATTTTCACATTATTGTGATTCCAGTTACCACTCCTAACACTGAAGCCAATCCACATGGATACCTACAATGATGTTTATTCTTTATTCTTTCTTTTCTTCTTTTCTAAAAATTTATTTATTTGTATAGAAGAGGACATCCCAATTCTAACAATGGTAACTCCACTGAGAAGGTGCTCTCAATTGGGCCTTGAAGGACCAGAAAATTTTTTATCAAACAGATAAAAGAATGGGGTTAGAAAATTTAAACTAGGGACTGACATGTTTCAAAGGCACAGAAAAATAATAGAACGTAGGTTGATTAAAAATGAGGAGACTGTACTACATGGGGATGCAGTAAGAGGGAGGTGATTGAGCAAGATGAAACTGGAAATGCAGGTTGACTTGTAATTATCCTGCTTGACTCGTTAATGGCTTTGGACTTACATTTACAGATGAGTGATGGGAAAGTTTTGTCCAAGTGGGCAAAGTCAAAAAACATCAAAATATTTATGGGCCACATTTTTTAAAAAATTCAAACTGAAAGTAGCTTTGAGTCCTGTGGGAGGATGACTATATGTACGTGTGTATGTGTTTATATAGTCTCCTTATAGGTTATGTTGCTTATTTTGCTGAGTACAAAAATAAGTAAGATAATTGGCATTCTGTTTTAGTCACTAAATGTTAATATATGGACATATTTGTGAATTAGTAGGACAGAACAGCTTTCTAATGCTTAATACTTTACTTTTGCATAGTTCTTTAAAGAACACAAAGTGTGTTCACAAACATTACTTCACCTTACTCTCAAAACCACTCCAGGAAATAGGTATCACCATTATTTCTATTTAACAGGAAGAGTGAGGCTCAGAGAAGTGAAGTGTTTTACTGAAAGTGATACGTGTTTCAACAGCAGAATGTGTGTGTGTCTAGATCAATACAAAGCATTGGGAAATCAGTAAGACACAGCCCGTGTCTCTCAGCCAATCTCCTTCCTCTGGCCGTGGTCAAAATAATCAGTAGCTTCATGGCCAATAAAAGTTACACCTTAACCGTGGCCACCCAGAGCAGCACTCTCTGCCCTAGTGTCCCAGTGTCTCTGCTCCTCCAGTGAGAGCATTCTTCCGCCTATCCCCAGCCTCCACCACTGCCACAATCACTGAGCCCGATCTTCTGGCTTCGGAATAAGATCTCCTTTAAAGACCTCTTTTTGAGTCTGGGATGTCTGCTGTGAAGACTTTCCTTAATCCTGTGCCTTGCCGAGCTGGGAGGGCAGACGGGCTGCATGCAGACTGCAGCAGAAGGTTGCCAGTGTTCTCACAGGCAGAGTAGGGGCACTCAAAGTCCCGCGTTCCTGTTTCAGGAAGGTAACTCTGGTGGCTGTTATCTTTCCTGCCTCAGAACTTACACACTAAAAATAAAACCCCGTAGGTTTAATTTCTTGATTTCAGGCACAGTGAGGACATATTCGAAGTTGCCACCTCTAAGAAAATATTTCTCCTTTAAATATGTACATGTGAATGAAGGGACAGATTCTCCTGGGGGAGTCCAGTCTCCTTCTCTCCTCTCGGTAGGTCTGTGGTGGTGTCTTCAGAAGCCCGAAGAGAGTCGGGCCCCTCGCAGTCAAACAAAAAAGATTTGCAGCGAGTTTAGCGCCATGTAGCTGAATGAATAAAAGTGATTTATTAACTTATATAGCTGAGACATGAATTGTTTGTGAATAAAATCTATAGAGAAAAATGGAAATAGAGCATCAAGAATTCCATGAATAAAGATGTTGACAGCAACAAAATAAAACTGTTTCAGAATTGATATTAACCGGATGACTTGGGTATTAATTAGGCAATTTGGGTATTAATTAGATAATTTGTTTCTGCTTCAGAATCCTGTGAACTAGAAATGAACCTGCAAGAGTGGCTTGTGCTGCTTGTGCTTGTGTGTAAGTGAGATCCTGAGAATACTGCCACAGGGGGGTCCTCAGAAACCTGAAGCCCTCAGTTTACCTGGAGAGCAGGTACAGCTGTACTAGCAGAAGCGTCAGCAGTAACCTCAGTGAGTCGTATTTAGGGTGACCTGATGCGGATGTCCTCGGGGCTGGAATGCCTGTTCTGTCCTTCACACTGAAGGGAGGGTCATTTGCGACTGCTGCAAGGAAAGCCTGCTTAAAACATTTCCATGGATTACTACAATTTGGGAAGATCACTGGAATTAGAGTCAGTCAAATTTACTGGGGCCAAGAATCCTCCGAAGTGCGTTTTAGCACCATTTATTCAATTTGGTTGACATTGGCTGGTAAAATGATGTGCTAGTATTTTCCAGAACAGAGTCTTTCTCTCCAGAAACCAAATTGAGAAAAAAAAAAATAGAGAATCTACTATAAACTATAAAACTCTGTAGCTCAGTTTACTTCGCTCTTTAGGAAAATTTTTATTAAAATTTTGCGTGTGAATTCAACACCTACCCATCAGGGATATTAGTTCTGTGAGAGTAAGGAAGGTATTTATGTATTGCTGTTTTTCTGATGTTTAAAACTCTGCTTTGGGGGCCAGGCGTGGTGGCTCACGCCTGTAATCCTAGCACTCTGGGAGGCCGAGGTGGGCGGATTGTTTGAACTCAGGAGTTCGAGACCAGCCTGAGCAAGAGCGAGACCCCGTCTCTACTAAAATTAGAAAGAAATTAATTGGACAACTAAAAAAAAATATATATATATATATATATATATATATATATAAAAATTAGCTGGGCATGGTGGCGCATGCCTGTAGTCCCAGCTACTCAAGAGGCTGAGGCAGAAGGATCCCTTGAGCCCAGGAGTTTGAGGTTGCTGTGAGCTAGGCTGATGCCACAGCACTCTAGCCTGGGCAACACAGTGAGACTCTGTCTCAAAAAAAAAAAAAAAAACTGCTTTGCACAAAGCTGACATCAGTAATAACTAGTGAATATATAAATGATGCAAACAGTAGTTATACTTACCTACAATGGTCGTCCCCTACCTTTCTATTAAAAGGGTTTAAAGTTATGAAGTTAAATTACCGCGACTGAAAATACTAAATGTGAAAGATTACCGATTAATGCGGACAAGAATGAAACATGCTTCCCCCTGCTACCAACTCCCTGCGTCCCTTAAGTACTATTGAGGTGGCTTTAGCTGAGTTTGGGTTTGTAAAGGTTGCCTGTTTGCTACTTGCCAGCAGGTGGCCTGATTATTCCATCATTCACCAGGCATCGAACCTATTTTTCATAAAGAAAAGCACTTGATGGGAACTAACTTTCCTCTTCATTTTTTTTTTTTTAGCAGAGCCAGTGTTTTGATATATTTCCCATTACTTTTCATTGGATTGAACGACTGATTAGAGATGCTAATTGTAACGTAGCCTAGTATAATCAATAAGAAAAGAGTATGCTGGTTTTTTATATATGCCAAATCACCTAAGACCACCCCTTAGGGTGACATACGAATATCACTGCCTTGGATATATTGATTCATCGGTATCCAACAGTAAATAAGACGCTTTATTTTCCTTTAGACAGTCCTTACAAGTCATTTAAAATATCATTCACATTTAGATGACTTTACCAACTTTCCCTAAATTCAGTGAAAAGAGCTGTAATGTTCAAATTCAGTTTACTTGCAATAGATTCCCTCAGATTTCTGAGGCTATTTACAGATTATATAATTTATCTCTTAGGGAAAAGTGTTTTTAACCTATAAAACATATCAAATTTGTTCCTTTTTTTTTTTTTTTGAGACAGAATCTCACTTGGTTACTCCAGCTGGAGTGCAGTGGCATCATCATAGCTCACGGCAGCCTCAAACTCCTGGGCTCAAGCAATCCTCCTGCCTCAGCCTCCCGAGGAGCTGGGACTACAGGTATGAGCCACCATGTCTGGGTAATTTTTCTATTTTTCATGGAGAAGGCGTCTTGCTCTTGCTCAGACTGCTCTCGAACTCCTGATCCTCCTGCCTCGGCCTCCCGGAGTGCTAGGATCACAGGAGTGAGCCACCGCGCCTGGCCCAAATTTGTTCTTCATGAGTAAATATGAAAGAGATAATATGTATAAAAAAGAGATGGGAGTCATTAAATTAAGTTAAATATACTCTTGCTTGATATTTTACTTTATTAATTCTACCAATATGAAAGTATGTCATTCCTATATTTACTTTCTTTTAAATATTGTCTGTCTCTTTAGGGACCATAAGTATTCATTTCCTTTGCCCTGCTTGAATGGCAGCACTGTGAGAACAGGCAGTTCGTCTGTTTTGTTTATTAGTCTTTATATACTGACCATTGGCCACATGCAGTAGCACCTGGCATATGGAAATAATTCATTTAATGCTGTGGACTAACTTAATTTGATTTTGAACGCTTTTTTTTTTATTATTTTTAATTTAGAGACAGGGTCTTGCTCTGTCACCCAGCCCAGAGCGTGGCAATGTGATTGTAGCTCCCTTGAACTCCTGGGCTCAAGGGATCCTCCCACCTCTATCAGCCTCCTGAGTAGTGGGGACTCCTGAGTAGTGGGGACTCCAGGCTGTGCATCTCCATGCCAGGCTAATTCTTTTTTCTTTTTTTTAAAGACGGGGCCTTGCTATGTTGCCCAGGCTGGTCCCAAACTCCTGAATGGAAGCAATTCCCCAGCTTTAGTCTCCCAAGTAGCTGGAATTACAGGCATGAGCCACCGTGCCTGGCTTGAGCACATTTTCTGAAGCAAACCAATAGAAAGAAGCAATACATTTGACACAGTGATTGGGAGTCTCAGTCTTGGACCATTCAGAAGTTTAAAATAAACTAGCAAATGATTTTTCAAACCCTCGTCCCAGCACAGCTACTTGTTGCTTACAACCTGTAGCTCACCCTCTTTGATGTATTACTTGTTGGATCAGTTGCCCAAGAAATAAAGATTCTTCTTGAAGAAGAATGTAAGAATCCTAAGCTGTCATCAAAAAAAAAAAAATAAGTAAATAAAAGGAAAATAGAAAGGAATCCCACAAATAGCATCGACAGTGCTGTGCTGGTCACTTTGAAAATCAGGAATGAAGTTAATAGTGTTTGGTTTATTATTATAGTTGGTAAATAGTTTAAGTCCAATGATCGACAGAGATATTAGTAGATAGATGATAGAGTGTTAAAAGAGAAAAGTAGGTAAGGTTTATTCATTTGGACAGGTTCATGTATGTTATGGGTTTTAAACTGAATTTTACAAAGTTTTTTGAGGATAAGTTATTTTTAAAAATCACAAGTGAAGAGGAATTACACACACACAACAAAAACTTTATGAGCGAAAGATTTCTGAAAAAGATCTTTTAAGGCGTAGACACATGGAAGACAACAGGTAGGCAACATACAGTACTAGTTGACCCAACCAATTGTTGTTACTTTCTGTTCATAGAAAAAGGCACATCCTCTAAGCAAGTGTGTTATCCAAGAAGATGTTAAAACAAAAATCGATGACAGAGATTTATAAATGAGAGGGAAAGAAAAATGAAAGATAGACAAAGCCTGAGAAAAAGTGTGAACGTGTGTCTCTGTGACGAGGAAGGAGTATTCGGTTTCCAGGGAAGGCTGAGTTTGCAGCTCCCAGTAGAACTGTCGTCGAGACAGGCGTCAGTCGATGACGGTCTCTGCTCCACCTGTCAGGAGGCAGGTGGAGACCGTTTCCCAATCCCTGAGAGTAGATTGACAAGCGCAATTATTAGCTTCTGGTTGTGGAAGGTGACTACTGTGTTCAGAAAGTCACCAAAATAAATAAAAAAATAAATAAGCATGGTGTAATAAAGCTCAGTTTTAAGCAGCTGGGCATAGAGAAGGGGAAGGTGGAGAGTAGAGGAGCAGAATGAGGAGAAGGAAATGATGCGGATGCAGAAATAAGGTTAGAGTGTATTTTTCATTGAGGCTTGGATTTACTTTGGAGTTTCTGAGGTTGCTTTTGGAGAGAATTTAACCTCTTTTTCTAGAATTTTTTTCTGGGAAGCTAAGCCATTAGGTTGGGAGCCAGTGGTTCTCGCTGTGAGAAACATGGAAGAAGCAGCAGAGAAAATACTGGAACAACAAAAAGCATTTGGATGGCAGAGAGAACATATAGTGTGCGGGTACATTATCAGGCTAGTTCGATATCTGGAGGTCACTAATTCGAATAATACAGTCACTAAAGAAATTTCCTAAGTAAATAAATTGACCTGATAATTTGAAAATCCCCACTTTGTTCCCTCAAATACAAAAGAAGGCAATAGTAAAGTACAGAGCATTTTTGTCACAGCTCTCCTGTGCCTGCGGCCTTCAGGGAGCCTCCACTGAGTGGCATCAGAGATCCACGGAAGAAAATACGACTTTGATTTTAAGACCAACAGGTACTTTCTATCATGGCAGAATGTTGATAGGTTTTTCAAATCTGGGGAGAGGGTACAAAAAGTAGGTGTTTTAAAAAATACACTTCTCATGACATCAGTGTTTGAAGGCATTAATTACCTACATTCTGTGATAAATGAACACGAGTAAATAGTGCAAAACATAAAAACCTTTTGTCAGAGCCACTGCTTGTTCCTTGTCAATGATGTATACGTTAATATTTGATAATGATAACGTGTTAAGTAGTGTAAGTATTCGTGCAATTAGCAAGGTTTTCTTAATGTAGGGATTTAAAAATATACAGTAAAAAAAACTCATAATTTTAATCCACTATCAAGTATTTCTTGGAAATTACCTTCACTAGCCCTAGAGGAAACACTGAAAACATAAAATAAAACAAGGTTTGGTCTTTACCTTTGGAAATCTTACAGCCTTTTAAGAAAGAAGACATATCATGGACACATGCATGCACACATGTACACATGTAAATGAAAGACAGCATGTAACTTAATGCTATAGGAGTTCACAGAAGTGAATGATTGACTCCACGCAGAAAAGTGCTATTTAAACACAGAATAATCACATACACACACATATCAGTGTGTATATTTCAATTTCTATTTTCTTGTCCCTTGCTTCTGGAACTCCACCATTCCGAAACTAAGCGCAGCAGACAGACATACAGACATGATGGAGGAGCAGGCATCGGAAGATAAAGGAAACGACAAAAGACTTCTCTAAACCACACACACACACACACACACACACACACACAAAATCGAGATCACTCACTACTTAGAAACTTGAAATGAATGTCTGAAACTTAACTTGAGTGCAATTAAAAGCTTTCCTCTATGCCTGTAATCCTAGCTCTCTGGTAGGCTGAGGCGGGTGGATTGTTTGAGCTCAAGAGTTCAAAACCAGCCTGAGCAAGAGTGAGACCCCCGTCTCTACTAAAAACAGAAAGAAATTAATTGGACAACTAAAAATATATAGAAAAAATTAGCTGGGCGTGGTGGCGCATGCCTGTAGTCCCAGCTACTCGGGAGGCTGAGGCAGGAGGATCGCTTGAGCCCAGGAATTTGAGGTTGCTGTGAGCTAGCAGGACGCCACGACACTCTAGCCTGGGCAACACAGTGAGACTCAAGAAGTGATGAGAACAGATTTTCCCCTGGTTTGAGGCTGTTCTCTTTCTTGTTTTAGCTACCACTGCTAAGAGCCATCTCCATCAGACGCCTGGTCAGACCTGGAGGAAAAAGGACCATCTGTCTAACAGAGAATTTGTGTTCAAAGAACCCCAGCAGGTAAATTCTTGTTTCTCCTTCAACAGTAACAAAAATTTGCTTATAAAAACTGTATTCACATAGTAGATGCTCAAATAGTGACTGAATAAATTCACTAATAAATAACAGAGCAAAAGGACTATAATAATAACAAAGTGTGACGTATTTCAGTCCTTCATATGTCTGAGGATTCTTCCTAATTTGCCTCCAGTTTATGGTCATATATTATTCCCACTTATTTTTGGAAAGGAGGCAATACCATAACTAGAGCGTACATCGGTCATCTAAGTTCTGATAGTCCTGAAACCATGCTGTCTTCAGTGCTACTGCAGCAGATGTCTTTGGAATTGGATTGAAATTTCAGTTATTGCAGCAAAATGCTTGATTTATCTTCTGTTTCTAAAAAAATTTTCTTTATGTAAAGAAGGGTTTTCCAGAGCTGCAGGCCTGCTAGGAAAATTGATTAATTGTATCATCTTTTATTGTCTGCTAGCAAGTGTGAAGTAATTCTAAAAAGAGCAGAAACAAGGGTCTCTAATGGGGTAGTGAGAAGTTGGAATAAAAGGGATAATTTTAAACCTGATTTATTTTGACCAGAAATGGGGGGATATGGTAAATCAGTCTCCCTGAGGATAAGGAATTATTCTAGAAATAAGATCTGCCCATTTCTTCGCAGGTAATACGTACAGCCCCAGAGCCACGAGTGATCGAGTAAGTAATTTGCTGCCTTCCTGTAACTTACCCACAGTGAAACGGAAAGCCTGGATTCTTTCCCTCACCTTGTTTTCTTCATCTGGAAGAGAATGACCCAATAAGTGTCTTAATGTTAGGCTGAGATATTCCCACCTGAGATGTCTTTAAATTTGATCTTTTGAGAAGACTTTCCAAATTTGTTTGTAGTATGGAAAGTGCAACAAGATCTCTGTATGTTAAACTTTGATTCTTATGTAGATTTCCTGGCCCTATGTCACTGATATCTGTGAACAGTAAGCTAACACATCTCTGGTAAAGACAGAGGGGGATTTTTTCCTGAGTCATTGAAGCGTGGCTGTGTGAAAAGCTTTTAAATGCCATTTTGCTAGCAATGCTTATGAAAGCTGCTAGCAATCTAGATGACCTTACAATCCATTTATTAAAACCACATAGTTATTTGGGAACAATGTAAATGACAGTAAATATTCTTCTTATGTTGATTTGTGTCTAAAATGTCCTTGTCCAGAATTGACGAGAGACACTTTGCCTGCTCTTTTCCTGCTTGTCAATTTCCATTTGACATAGATAAATTGTCAGTAGAAACTATTCTTTTATTTTAGCAAATTAGCATTAGGTGTATGTTCTTGCCCATGAGCAATCTGTCATGCTGTTTGGCTGTTTGCAGGTTGGATTGTATATTTTAGAAAAATTTGAAACTAACACAAATGACAACATACTTTCAAAGAGAGTATCTAGTCTTGGCCTTGCCACTAGTTAGCTATATAACTAGTCCTTAAGTAAGTTTTCTCCATCTCTCTGGATTTCATTTTCCTTATCTGTAAAATTAAAGGTTTGGGCTGTATGATCACTTAAGACCTGTTTAGCTCTGATAGTGTTTGACTGTTTTAAGAATACCAGTGTGGTATTGCCTTCATTGGTAATAAAAACAATAAACAAAAACCATGATGCCTATTACAAGATATAGATGGGACATTCAAGCTGAAAAAGTTGGCAATTGTGAGTTTGCAAGTCAGAGAAAAATGACAGAACTCATTCTAACTTGGCCCTAGAGTTTGTTAATTCTGGTTATCTAAAGTTAGCTATGCTGGATTTTTTTTTTTTTAATAGCCAGAAACATCCTGCACTTTTGAAGTGAGCCAGTTTCTAAATGTGGGCCAACATATACCACATTAAAGTATAATATTCTCTGTATATTCTGAAAAACTTTCTATAAAACTTCGTAGAAATGTGGTAAATATGTATGACAACTATGCCTACATTTTGGCTCACAGAGGTTCACACATCTACCTAAGAACCTAGCTCAGAGATCGTGAACTGCTAACTCCCAAGACAGAGGATGATATGAAAACTGTCTCTTTATATTAGTCTCTATAATGTAATCTCTCTCTGAGAAGGATCTGACACAGTGGTCTTGATAGATGAACCTATCCAGTCTGTGTCACTTTTCTTATGGACCTCACTACCTGGCACATCTATAACAATTTATATGTATTTACATTTGCTGTAATTCTGTAAGATTTTATTGCCCATCTACTATGTGCAGGCACTAGGAAATAGAATAATAACCCTTGCTCCTAAGGAGCTCATAGTTTAGTAAATGAAATAGACATGTAAACAGACAAATTGTAATCTTGTACATTATGAAACAGTAGACCTTATGTTTCAGGTCTATTAGTAGTGCGGAGAATGAGATGGTCAATGTTACTTTCCTGGACTAAAGGTAAGAAAAGATTTAGAAGAGGTGTTGCTGAACTGGGTTTTTTGAAGGGTGAAGTAGAATTTTCCATTTAACCAAAGCTGGTGTGTATTGTTTTGCCTCAAACTAACAAGTCTGTTTCCTTTGTTTCTTTAGCAGAGAAGGTGTGTATGAAATCAGCCTGTCACCTACAGGTGTATCTAGGTAAGTGAATCCTCACTAGAAAGTGATTATAATTATCACCAGGATATATGCTCTTAAAATAAAAGGTAACTTCTGTCCCTTAAATTCTTGGGGAGCAAAAATTTGGTAATATCTCCTTTTTATATAGTATTTCTAGCTTCAACACATTTTAGCAGCCTTTCTGTCAATATAGTAACTGTTACTTCCCAGTTTTTTAGAAGAGGAAATGAGGCCTAGGTAGCGTGAGTACTTTTTCCCAAGTGCCACGTAGTAATTTAATGTTAGAGTTGGGTCTAGCCTGGACTTCTATGCTGTGCTATGGTGTATTTTCATTATATTGCATGTATTATATTATTATAATACATATATTATTATATTAATTATATGTAATATAGTGTATTGTATTGCTACATTAGGGTGGATTTCAATAAAGTTAAAGTATATACTATTTAGGGTATATTAGGCATTAGTCATTATATTTAAAACATTTTGAAAGCATCATCTTATTCATGAGTATGCTAATTGTCACTATAAAATAATGAGACATTTAAAACAAATATATTAGAACTTATACGTCTGAATGAATTGCTTTTAAAAAGCTTCTACTGGACTTGGCTCTGTGAAGTCCATTGGCACTGCCATTGTTACAGCCTTTTTTGGAATGCCCCTTTAAAGCAAGTCACACAGGAAAACCAGTTGCATTATTTTGGTCACATGTCATTGTTAACCAGGTATGGCTTCAGGTGAGCTTTGGCTCTTTTCAGAAAATCAAATGCACTTTCAAAAAGTGAAGATTTGCTACCACCAAGACTATTCAAGAGAAAGTTCTGTGGGCTTTCAGAACATTTCTTAAGAAAGATATCCAAAATGATTTTAAGCTGAATTGGGATTGTTAACATAAGCTTATATTCAGTGGGAAAAAGAACGCTCATCAGATACGTTGACTTTGATACAGTCTTAATGATCTCTAACTTTCCCTAGAATCAGCATAGTCTCAGAAGATTACTAATTATTTAAATAACACAGGGCCACGAATCTTATTAGTTACTCTATTTACCCTTCACAGTGACCCTGTGAGGTAGATAGCATCTTCAGGTTACAGATGAGAAAACCAAAGTTCAGAGAGGTTAAGTAATTTGCCCAAGGTTTCACAGCTAAGCAGTGCTGGAGTAGTATTTGAATTATGATCTATAAAAGCCATCATGCATCATCCCTTTATCCTTCACTGCCCCTTTTATTTGTTTTAACATGAAAGGAGCTTATTTTATATCAGGAGCATCATGATCTGGGTAATATTAGGGTCTGCTTACCATGGGAGCTGCGGGAAGATGATTTCATCATCCCCCTGGAAGATGCATCCAGATTAACTTATTTTCCGCCAACAATTAGAGTCTAACTCCTCTTTTCCATGTTCTTTGGCTATTAATGGTTCTTTCTGCATCAAGGGTGTGTTTGTATCCTGGCTTTGTTGACTTAGAAGAAGCCGACTGGATATTGAAACAGCTCTGTCAAGACGTTCCCTGGAAACAGAGGACCGGCATCAGAGAGGGTAAGTGGCTTTCTGAGGTTGCAGTTTTGCTGCCTGGTCTTCTTTTCCAGAATGTTTTCTAATACTGTTGCCTCTGCTCACCACAGCTAGTCTTAAACAGAGTTTCAAAACACGAGACCTTAAGGATGAATAGAATTAGCCAGTCAGAGGGGACAGGGAAGAATATTCCAGGCAGAAGGAACAACAGGTAAAAGGCCCAGAGATCAGAGAGAACCTGGCAGGAGTGAAGAGGTGAGAGTTCAAGGAAACAAAGGAAGTCTGGTTTGGCTAAACTGTGGTTAACATACTTATCTCCCTTTGTGTGCGTTCACTGCCTCTGTTAGTTCAAATGGTGCCAACTTTCCTCTTTCTTTATAGAAACGTCCAGAGCTTGCTTTTTTCTGACCCTGTTTTGCATACATTCTTTTGTGATCCTTCTTACTGACTTTTTATTCTCATTTAACTTTCACCGGATGAGTCCAGTCTCCTTTAGCGTCAGCCTCTATACGCTCTTGAGCTTGTAAAGGTGACACAGCAGTTTATTACCTGACTCGAACCTGCTCCTCTGTGGGCATCCACAAGCCACCGGTGCCTGTTATACCCCAGGTGGTCACTGGGGGGCGTCTGTGCTCTAGCATAGAATTTCTTTTCTGGCACAGTGAATGAATTTAAATTTTCTGTAAAGAAAGAGGCAAAGTATATATAGTTATCCCTTGGTATCCATGGGGGATTGGCTCCAGGAGCCCCTGTGGGTACCCAAATCCAAGGATGCTCAGTACCTTTCTATAAAAACAGCACATAATGTGCATATTACCTACGAACATCCTCCAATATACTTTAAATCTCTAAATTCCTTATAATACCTAATACAATGTAGGTGCTATATAGATAGTTGTTATACTGTATTTTTATTTGGATTTTTTATTGTTATATGGTTGTTTTTTATTTTTTTGAATATTTTCGGTCCATAGTTGGTTGAATCTGCAGATGTGGAACCTGCGATGTGGAGGGCCAACTGTAATGATTTCATTTTTGTTACATGTCAGAAAGGGAGTTAGCTTTTTCAGGGCAGCCTTCTTTCAACTCCCAGCAGTTTCCTCAGAGGGCTTTTGGTGACAGACTTGTCTTTGATTGTTGGCTTGTCACTCTAAGTAATTGTTAATTTTAGGCAAATTACAGTTAAGTAACTCTCAGATCCTTGGTTTTCGTATCTGTAAAACTGAGCTAATAGTAATTTCTACCTTATAAAGTTGTGCTAATTAAATGAAATAATGCATGATAAGTGCTTAACAGAATGCCAGGTACATAGTCAGCCTTCAGTGAACATTAGCTGCTTTTATTATTACTGTTCTTATTATTGTCTTGGCTAATTCCAGTTTGGGGAAAATAGGCCAGATGAGGTGGCTCACGCCTGTAATCCTAGCTCCCTGGGAAGCCAAGGTGGGAGGATTGCTTGAGCTCAGGAGTTTGAGACCAGCTTGAGCAAGAGTGAGACCCCATCTCTACTAAAAATAGAAAAATTAGCCAGGCATTGTGGTGTGTGCCTGTAGTCCCAGCTACTTGGGAGGCTGAGGCAGGAGGATCACTTTTGCCCAGGAGTTTGAGTTTGCTGTGAGCTAGGCTGACACCATGACACTCTACTCAGGGCAATGGAGTGAGACCCTGTCTCAAAAAAAAAAAAAAAAAAAAAACAAAAAACCAGTTTTGGGAAAATAGCAGATCTATAGATAACTCCCTCTCTACACAAATTTAAACATCAAAAACTCTAACTGAAATCTGCAACATGCTACAGTTGGTCAGAGCACTTTTTCCTTTATTTGGAATCAAAAGGGCTTATACAATATCGGACACATGGATGAACAGTTTCTCGTATGAATGTTGGTGCCACAAATTCCTATGGCACGGGTTCAGGCTCCAGATCCTGCTTTTTGAGATCATCCCTAGTCTGAGCCCTACTGTTCCCAAGTGTGACTCCTTCTCGTTTATTTGTGTCATCGCTGATACAAGCAAGTCACACACATTCTCACTTTGGAGCCTTTGCCCATGCCGTGTCTGCCACACCTTCTCTTACCTTTTCTTCTGTAGCCTCGACGAAGGTGGAACCTCAGGTCGGAGCCTATCCTTACTTTTCCTTTGTATTTCTCATAACTTCTTACACATTGCAAGGCACAGAGTTGGCACTCAGTATACCTTCAATAGCACTAAACCATTTCAAAGGCCCTGTATTTTCTTTCTTAGATATAACTTATCAGCAACCAAGACTTACAGCATGGTATGGAGAACTTCCTTACACTTATTCAAGAATCACTATGGAACCAAATCCTCACGTATGTTGAAATATTATTGTTGGTATAGTTTTATAGACTATATATTGTAAGTGTTCAGTGCTATAAAATAACAATAAATTACCTTGTAGACATGCATGCTGGTTCCTAGTTCAAAAAACCCTCTGGGGCTGGGCGCGGTGGCTCACGCCTGTAATCCTAGCACTCTGGGAGGCCGAGGCTGGTGGATCGCTCAAGGTCAGGAGTTTGAGACCAGTCTGAGCAAGAGCGAGACCCCGTCTTTAGTAAAAAAAAAAAATAGAAAGAAATTATCTGGACAAGTAAAAATATATAGAAAAAATTAGCCGGGCATGGTGGCGCATGCCTGTAGTCCCAGCTACTCGGGAGGCTGAGATAGGAGGATCGCTTGAGCCCAGGAGTTTGAGGTTGCCGTGAGCTAGGCTGACACCACGGCACTCTAGCCAGGGCAATAGAGTGAGACTCTGTCTTGATTAAAAAAAAAAAAAAAAAAAAAACCCTCTGGGTTCAAACATGTGCTCATCATCCTTTATGTGCTTTTGATCCACAGATGAACTCAGAGGGTGAGAAAAAACTGGAGCTAGAGTAAACAGGAACCAGAGTCCAGGATCTCAGGAAAATAAACTATTTCTCCTCCTAATATCCCCCTCCCTCAAGCTTCTCTGGCTGTAATCCTTCTGTATACACTATGCTATGCGTTTGCTGTGGGGCTATGTCCTTACGACTGGCCAGTAAGGGCAGAATGTCTTTTTCCATTTCTCAGGCTCTTTTGCTATCTGAGAAAAAAATCCGTGTCTTTCTTGTTGACATTGTATTCATTCTATGGCTGCAGTTCTCAGACTTCCAACTTCTTACTGCTTTGGCTTGTTTCTACTGCTGCTTTTGTTTTTAAAAATTTCCATGACAGTAGACAAAGATATTCTAGTATATAAATTAAGCTTGTCCAGAGGATGGAGTTAAGGTCCAAGAAATAGCTCCCTGTTTAGTTTCTGGAATCTTGCCTTTGGCAAATAATGTTACGCTTTATTGAAAGAGACTTTGAAGAAAATGGAGTTTTGCTTATGGCATTGAGATACACAGCAATGTGACACATTTCAGAGCTTCTAGTAATATGTAATCACAGACTACCACCTTACTAAGATGTTCAGGGATGAAATATTCACTGCAAGTGCAGGGCTTTTTCACATAAGGAGATAGTTGCGTGCTTTGGTTTCTAGGGCTGCATTTAGAATTGGATCCAGGGAAGTGCTGAGACCCTTTATATCTGTGATTGATTTGGAAACAGAGAGAGAATTAAATTAGGCCAGTCCAACATAGGTTGCTTCCCTGTTTCTGTCAGAATTAATTTATCATCTTGTCAACAGTCACAGCAGAGAAGTTGAGGATTAAACAGGCGTGTGGGGAAGATGTCCTTTCTCATTCATTCTAGTTTAGCTTTGAGAACAGGATTTCTCAACCTCAACACTATTGACATTCTGGGCTGGATAATTCTTTTTTGTGGGGCTGCCCTGTGCATTGTAGGATGTTTAGCAGCATCTATGACCTCTATCCACCAGTTGCCAGTGGCAGCTCTCACCCAGTCATGACCACTAAAACTGACTCCAGACATTATCAAACATCTGCTGGGGGGAGGGGGCAAAATTGCCCCTGCTTAAGGTCCACTCTTTGAGAATAAACTTAAAGTACACAGGATCTGCTGAGTAAAGTAACCTCTTATTTTCTGACATTTTGGGAACATTTTGACAGCTCTTCAAAAGAATTTTTTTATGACAATTCTTTTTTAAAAAAGTAAACAATGGCCAGGCACGGTAGCTCACACCTGTAATCCCAGCACTTGGGGAGGCTGAGGTGAGAGGATCGCTTAAGGCCAGGAGTTCAAGACCAACCTGAGCAACATAGCAAGACATCTCTACAAAAACTAAAAAACTTAGCCGTGCATGGTGATGCACACCTGTAGTCCCAGCTGCTTGGGAGGCTGAGGCAGGAGGATCAATGAAGCCTGGGAGTTTGAGGTTACAGTGAGCTATGTTGACACCACTGCACTCTAGCCCAGACAACAGAGTAAGACCCTGTCTTTAAAAAAATGTGAATTATATATGCTTATTGAAATTTAGAAACTGCAGATAAGCATAAAGAAGAATATTAAAATTTTTGATAATGCTGGCACCTGATGTTTTAGTTCCAATCTTTTTTATTTTAGGAAAATATATTTGAGAATCTTTTTTCTATAAAATTCAAATAAATTCTGTATACTATGTTTCATTTAATTATATATCATTAACATGTTATAGTATCATTAAATATTATTCTACAACATCATATTCAATAGCTGCATAGTACTCCGTAATTATCTATGTTTACCGTAATTTATTCAGACAACCATCTCTAGCTGGATATTAAAGTGGTCAAATTAGAATTTTTTAATTTGGATTTGACTGGCTCATAACTTTGTGTTTATTGTGAAGAGATTTAGTTCATTTATATGCTGTCTTAAAATCAAAAGAGTTACCCTTCTCAGATTTTCTTAAAGGAGAGTGCACTGGTGTATATGTATGTTGTCTGTATGTATGTGGGAGGCGCTTGTTTAATTTAAAAATTGTTGCTACCTCAAGCTTAATATGCCATGGAAGAGGAGCAGGTTCAATCCCAGGTTTTTAAGTTTTTTTTGGTCTTTGTTCAAGCTAAATCTTATATGAACCCAATGTATAAAACAGATCAAAGCCTTTCCTGGCTGGGAGTTGCACCAACTCTCCTCTCTGCTACTATAGACCTGGAGGCACCACTGTGGTACCCAGGGCTCTATAAAACATTGTTTGAAATCCACTGACTAGGTCCTTTTATTTTTGTGATTCATATTTTCATGTATTCTTTTCCTCAAATGTCTTTTAAGGATAGAATGTCTTCACTGAACAGTGAGATGATGCTGAATTTTAATTTAGACATTCAGTTCTGAGGGAATCTGTATATAGAGTATTGGCTGGAGAGTCTAAATTAATCCTGTAGTTCATTATTCCCCCCGTTTTTTTCCCTTTTCTCTGTACTTCACTACCAAAAATAACCAAGAGAAAAAATACCTACTAAGAAACATAATGCAAACTTGATATTATCATAGTGCTTCCTCCCCAAGCAAGTCAGGGAAGTGCTAATTAGATTCACAGTCACATTGTAGAAACGCTATCTTTCTCTTTTTCATTCTTATTTTTCTCCTTAAGTGTATAATTCTAGCATCTGATCTTTATCTCCATGAAGATAAATTTAAAGCTGTAAAATAAATGGGAAACACAGCTTGCTGACATTATTATTGGAATTTCACTTCAGAATTTATTCTCTTGAACATAGGTTAGTTTAATAACATTTTTGTTTTATGAGGGTAGATCTCATGTTATATTTTTTTCTACCACAATAGAGAAAGATGCAGAAACTTCCAACTTCCAGAGGCTTCCTGAGTCTCTCCAGATTTAAATCCTCTGCTTAGAATGTAATACTAATATCCACAACAAGAATTCCAGCTTTAACCATGGTTTTCACATCATAGTGAAACTGAGTGATTCTCACGTATGCTTCCCCGGCAGTTTTACCTGACAGTAGCCATGGGGCGTACTTAGCATTATCTTTCCTTTGCTGAACATCCATCCATTCCTTCACCACCCGGCATGTAACATAGTCAGACGTTGGAGGAGTTCTCTAAAGTAGCAGTTCTTACAGCGTAATCTTCAGATTCCCTGGAAGGGAAACCCTTTTTGGGAATCGGTAAGTAAAACTATTTTTGCAACAACACTAAGAAAATATGACATTTTCACTGTGTTGAATTTGCACTGATGGTGCAAAAGTAATAATGGATAAAACCGCTGGCACCTTAGCAGGAATCAAGTCATTGTCATCAAACTATACTAGTAGTCATTATGTTCTTCGTCACCATGCACTTGCAGTTTAAAATTTTTAAAATGATTGTTTGATTTAAGAATGTCCCTTGATGAAGCAGTAAACACTATTAGTTTTACTAAATCTCAGTCTTTGAGCAAATGTCTTCTTAATAGATTTTTGATGAAATTGGAAGTATGCCTGAAGCACTCTTGTGATCGTTTGAGGTGTAAACTGAACTAGCTGCTTTTTTCATGGACCATTTTTACTCAGAAGACAACTGGCAAACAGACTTACAATTATTAAAACTTGAGTATTTGACAGATATTTTCTCATAAATGAATGAAGTGAATGTCACTTCAAGGAAAACAATGGACAGGACTTGTTACTAACGATAAAAGTTGAGTTTTCAAGCAACAATTAGAATTCTAGGAAACTGGTATCTGCCACTTTGAGCCTGATCTCTTCCCATTACTTATACTTTTCTGATGATCAGTGGTAATAACAGATGTGATTTTTTGTTATTGCATAATGAAGTGCATCAGCATTTAGAAGATCCTTATAATTCAGTGAACTAATATTTTCCAGATGACCAATGGCTGATGTTATAAAACCATGCAAGGTTAAAGATCCTTTCAAATTTCAAGCTGGACCAGTGGATTTAAATGTAAAAAAATATGAAAAGTTTGATATGGTTTTAGATTCCACATTTCAGCTAACCTCTAAGAGATCAGCACTTGATTTTTGGTACAATACCAAAGAAAAATATCTATAATTATTTGAAAAAGGATATAAACTATGTGTGTGAAGCCAGTTTTCTTCATATGCTTCAATAAAACAACCTATTTTAACAGATTGAGTGCAGAAGCAGATATGAGAATCAACTCTCTGCTGTTAAGTCAGACATTAAAGAGATTGCATAACAGTGCCACTCTTCTCAATTTTTTGTATTGGAAATTTTAGTTATTTTTCAAAAAATATTTGTTTTTGTTATTGCATTTTAAATGAATTAACCAGTATTTTAAACTTTTTTCAGTTTTCATTTTAAATACGGTAACTACCAATTGGTATAACCCATATAAATGAAAGTTCTTTGGGGTTCTCAATAATTTTTAATAGTGTAAAATTTGAGAACTACTGTTCTAAAGGAAGCTCTATAAAGCACTTGATTTCTGGGAAGAAAGACATAGAATTCTAGTAAGAACCAATACAAGCTATTTTCTTTGTAGCTCCTGAGTACAGGGTTAGGGTTAGGGTTAAGGTCAGGGGTCACAGCTTCCTGTTAGTACACCTGGCAAGACAGTTTGAAATATAAATTACGTCAGTGAACTCAATGTCCAGGAGGTGGGGCCGTGGAATCTGTTTAGGACTTGTGTAGTTCACAGTCCATGTGCTTGTTAAGAGTGTGTCATGATTCCCATTCTGTAGAAAAGAATGTTTTTCCCTTTCAGGTTCTGTTTTTAGGAAGTTAGCCGCTCTGGAAGTTTTAAATATCTTTTTAAAAAAGCAATTCTGCCATTCAGGATAAAATAGGAATAGACTGAACAGAGAGCCACCCGGTAGGAAAGTTGTTTCACTCTTCAGACGTCACTCTGGGTCTGCTAACTACCTGGCAACGTGTCCGCTTTACTGATGCACTTACCACCTTGGTGATTTATCAAGGTCACTGCCCTGAATATGCTGACATTTGCTTCTTCGCAAGCGTCATAGAAAGGATGAGATGGGTAGATAGACCCTGGTCCTCATGACGTTGCTATACCAAATTTAATACTTCTGTAAAATTGCAGAGGTCAACTTTCTTCAAAGTAGACATGACAGGAGGGAATTGCACTATTCTTCTTGCCGTCTGTGTATTGCATTCCAAGCAGTTTGCTTATTCCATGTCCCAGTTTATAACTTGACTCATTTTGCCTTTTCTGTTTTTCCATGTGGCTGCCACCCCGTGTCTCATGTGACTGTCTCTGCCCTTTGCTTGGCCTGTTGATTGCAGTGGCATCCTGTGCTGAGCACACTAAAGAACCGCATCGAAGAGAATACTGGCCACACCTTCAACTCCTTGCTCTGCAATCTTTACCGAAATGAGAAGGACAGTGTGGACTGGCACAGTGACGATGAACCCTCACTCGGGAGGTGCCCCGTCATTGCTTCACTCAGTTTTGGTGCCACACGCACTTTTGAGATGAGGAAGAAGCCACCACCAGTGAGTACTCTCTTTTTCTCATGCTCTTCCTTCCTCCCATTATTCTATGAAAAAAGTGGAGCTCCTAAAAGCTCCTACTTTCAGATTTAGAGGATAGGATTACACATTTCGCTGATAAAACATTTGCAACTGATTGCTTACCCCACAGTTAACTTTTAGCTTCCAAAGTGCTCATTCATTTACTTATCCGACAGGAATTACCTGCCCTGTACCTGGTGCTGGGGGCTCATTTCCACTGATGGAAAGGACAGACATAGTCCCTGTCCTCATGGAGATACAGTCTAGTGGGGGTGGACAGATACTGCTAATTACTCAAATAACTGCAGTTGTGGTAAATGCTAAGAAAGAAAGATTATGAAGGATGACTCAAGCTAGTGGGGGCAAGAAGGGAAGGAAAGGAGGCACAAGGAAGATGCCACTGAAGAAGCCTTCGTTGTAAGTATTCTTCATGGTGATGTGGCCACTTCTCTGTAAGGGACATCACGTGCATCCTCATTCCTTAGCCTTCTCCTGAAACACAGATGGATCCGTAACTCCTTCAGAGAGAAGAAACTTAAGCCAGATTATCAGAGGCGATGATCTGTCCAGATTCAGGTACAAAAGCCGTGACTAAACTCACTATATAATAACTTCAGTTTTCCACCCCAGCTCTTACCTAGATTGCATGATATTTGAGGGATACCAGGGTTATTAATTCTTTTGAATCAACAGTGTAGTACCTTAGGACTAAGGTAGAAAGAACTCCAAGAAAAGAGCAAACGTCTACCAAATTATTTTATTTCCAGGATTTGTGAATTTTCCTAACCAAAATTCCTGATCATTCAGCTTATAACATTAAAGCAGACCGAGTCAGTGTGGAAGCCCAACCAATAGGCTGTTTTTTGTATATGACCTAATCCAGACCACATCATTATTAGTCAGTCAGTGCTCATGTTTGTTCTTTATCAGATATACATCTCTCAGAATACCATTAACAGACTGGATGTTTTCCTCATGTGTATTTGCGTTTCCATGCGTGGTAATATGCTTCCACGAAGCATATTACGTTATTTTGCATATATGCCATTAAGCTCCATTTGTTGGTATAATTTCCCTTGATTAGGTTTTCTCTGCTTTTGTTTACACAGAAACTTTGGTCATTGTTAGTGGTGGATTGTCAGTTGCCATGTCTTATTGAATGAACTCGCTCCCTGGGCACTTTGAATAGTCTTCGCCGTTACATTGGCAAGCAGCCTTCTCACGTACCAAGGAGCACTACTTGAGAGTCAGACAACCCAGCCTTTGCTATATTCTTTTTAGGTGTGGTTATACTTCTGTACACACCCTTCCACTCAGTTAAATACCAAGTTCACACATATGAAGAATTCATCCTGCCCGTAGCTCCTGTTATATAAAAGCAGAGAAACACTTTGTCTCATTGTTTAAATGCAGACTTTCTCAAGCCAGACATAAAGAACATCACCTTTTTGTCAGGTGTGGTCGTGGAACCTGAGGCTCTAGCAGTGAATGAGCTCTCCTCCTGGAGCTCAGCTAGCACGTGCTAGTACTGTGCCTTCCTCCTAGAGTTAGCCTTCATTCCTTCTGACTGGCAAACAAGTTGTAGTGTATATAATCTTTGGTATAATCCTGGTCTTTCGTCCTTTGCAGCTGTTTTCTTTGTTGCTAAGTATTTAAGTATTCAGTTACTGTTTCTTTACACGCATACATTCACCACCACTACCCCCTTTTAAAAACATTTTTGGCCTATTTATAGATTAGGAGCTTAAGAATCCCCAAAGTATGCTTTCCAGATAATCAGTTTTACTATAGAAACAATTTCCAGCTGTTAAGCATTAGCTATCTTCTGGTGCCCAGAAATACCCCATTCCTTCTCCCCTCCAGGCAGCTGAAGCTCTTCATTTTCTCATATAAATATATAATGCATGGTGATTCAAGAGCTTCTCTTTGGTAATTCAGTTATGTTATAGGTTAATGTGCAGACAGAGAAGGTAACCACAGACAGCACTGTTTCTGTGGGCAACTGTTTGGAACAGAATCTGTGTTGAAGAGGGAGATTGCCCATACCCCACACTAAAGCTTTCTCTTCTCCTCAGCCTTCTTGGAGTCTGTTTTGATGAACACAAATGAAAAGCATAGGCCATGAAATACTCAAAAAGTAGTAAAGTCCCCTTAATAATTTACTAGCAGCAAAGGAATATGCACACTAACTGTGGTAGCTGACTTGATGAAAATACAGATCTAATAAGTAAGAAAATTTGTCTGAGATTTTCAGATAAAGTTGACTGAGGAAACAGATTTGGCAAGAAATATAAACATGCGAGTACCTGAGGTTATTGACTCTAGTAAGTTTTGGCTTCTCATCTAGTCTTAACTATGAATTTGATGCAATTTTTGTATATCCTCTCAATTCTAGCTTTTGTTCAAGATGGGGAAATTGAATGTTAATATATTTGAAATTATAGTCACACATTAATAAATTTACTAATCACACATTAGTAGTTTAAAATGCCTTTTTTTTCAGAACCTATAAGTTCCACTCTTGTGTAAACAGGACACAGGTTTAAACTTTTGAAAAGATTCCTTCAAGTTTCATTAATAGAATCCAAAAGTCCTAATCCACAAATGTAGCTAAACTAGAAGTTCAGAAGCCTTTCTTTGAGCTGACAGCCTTGGAAATATCGTAGAGTACATCATCTTTATCTTATAAATGATCCTTTTTCTGAAGGATTGAAAGGAAATAGTTATTGCAAGTCTTTGTCTACTTTTTTCCCTAAACTCTAACTCTGAGAACATGACTCATGATTCATACAACTCAAGGTAAAAGCATAAATTAAAAACTATAACTTAGGTTAGTCTTCTGTGTGGGATTTGTAGGAGTCTGACTTCCTGTAGCTCCTGGGACCTGTCTCAGTATGCCACTATAGACTGTAATTTTCATGTCTGTTGACAAGACATTCGGAGTATGTTAGAGGTTGTGGGAGGGAATCTTTCAAACTCTTATTAGCTTTGACCCATCAGAGGAGAAGCTAATACCTGGTTGACTTGAGTCACAATTTCTCATCTGACACGGGCATAGAAGAGTCATGCAATTTCCTGCATTTCATTTAAGTATGCAGTTTTGAGACAGAAAAGCATTTGTTTTGGGCCACTTTCAAAGAGAATTAGTCATGATTTTTAAGAAATTCAAACTCCTCCATCCCTACAGCAGCTATTTGTTTTGCAATCTGGCACCTCGAGCACATCTCTGGAGCTGCTGATCTTCTGAAAGCTGCCCCAGTTCCACGCACTGTATTCCTAACAATTTCTCCCTGTGCTGAGATGGTAAGGAGATCTCTGTTTCCTAAACACCGGTGCCCCTCTGATTCATACGCTTGGCTCAGTCAGTTTCATGCATACATCATCCCTGGAATTACACATTTTATTTCTCCAAGGTGCTGATCCTTTTTTCACTGTCCTTTAGTCCAAGTCTGCCAACTCTGGCGTATTCATTTTGATTTTGGAGTAAATTGCCATTTCCTTTAATGGAAGTAAAGCATGTGGGGACGTGGTAGACTTGTTGGAGCTTGCTTCTCCATTCTCTCCAATCCCTTATTTTTTTAGTTCAAATCAAAGATCAAGTGATCTTCTGTATCTGTATTCTGGCCAGTCAGGCTATACTGTCTTAAGACCAAGGTAAAGCTTACCAAATATATCTCAGTAGACCTTTATTATTCTGTCAGGGGGGGATCATCAGAGCTTTTCTATGCTTCTTTTCCCAAACCCAGTTGTACTTTCCAAACCACATTGTGTCCCTGTTTGCAAAGATTAGTCTGGTTCTTTTCCCAGCTAGCTTTAATTCTTTACTGAAAAACAAACTGGAAGAGGAACTACAAAAGCCATTTGGCAGGCTGCTATTTCTCTGTCGGTTACCATGGAAACAGTGATGGCTGGGAGGGGTATTATTAGATAATAGCAGGAAGTTTGTGATGCACTGGAGGTTTAGATGCCAAAAGCCTTGTTTTTCTAGCAACTTACCCCTGGATAGACTGTGTCCTTCATCAGCTGAATCCTCCAAATGTGAGGGGCTCAAAGTGGTGGAGCTGAGGAAAGTTGGGCCTTTCTCTAACCACTCCTCTCTCTAGTCCTTCTGCAGGACATGAACCCTGTACGTGTCACCGGAAGAGATGACTGTGCAAGCACATCTGATGGTAGTGACTCTGAGAGCACCCAGTGCATCGTAGGTCCCAGGACCTCCCTTTCTAATTGGTTGGTTTTCTTTACACACTATTGGGAAGAGTGGAGTATAAGAAGGTCAATCTAATTATAAATATTGTTATTTTTTTCTAGGACTTTAGAAAAAAATGAGGATATTGGAATCCAAAACAATATGATACTGAATAGCTTAAATTTGGAAACTGGGAAAGCTAGAACTGTGCAACATTTCATAGAGTAGGGACTGAACCTCCACCTTAGTAGCTCCTCCTGTGGCTATTCCAATCATCCACCCTTATTAACCCATCTGCTGATTATAGCATCTCCTCTGAGAGAGCACGAGAAATACTTGGAAGAAATTATTGGTAACCATGATCATTTTCAAACATACCCTAATGAAATTTTAAAAATCAGGTTTTGTTTCCTGCTTCTGTCCCTGATGTTTAAAAAGCACTTAACTGCCTCATTTACATTTATTCCTTTTCTGTGAATGGGAATGAAACTTGGAAGATACTTCATGGGAGTCAATGAAAAGTTTTCCCATGGAAATCGTTGCAGTACTCAGTGAATGTTTAAGCTGTCATAAATGGTAGATGCCATGGTGACTTTTCAGGTGTGGAAATTGAAAGAAGAAATGAATAGCATTTCCTAAACTCCAAGTTTTTGAGCTCCTATCTCTAGGACCATTTCATGGTTTGGAGAATGTGAGAGTGATTGGATAAATGAATGTATGTATATGTGTTTAGGAAGATGAAGATAGGTAGTTCCGGTAGGACTTGAATTATCTTCAGACTTGAGATCCTTTGGAAGTTGGAATCATTTGCTTACCTGGGCCCTTGTCTCAAGCTAGAATTCATGCCCTGACTCCCACGGGGAATAATTAATTTTTGCAGCAAGCCTCCCAGTTTTGTGTTGCTAGTGACAGCACTTTTAGCTTTAGGGGGACAACCTTTTGCAAAGTGATTCATTGTGTTTCTGTGTGTGCCGTGAATTAGGATGGGGTTGGCTTGCAAACCTGACTTTCAGACCTTGTCCCAGTGGTAGAGTTTTTTCCTCCCCTTTGCCATACTCTTTAAGAACTATTCCTGAGCCTTCTGGTGATTTTCTCATCTTTCACAAGTCACATTTTCATGGAGGGTGGCTGCCTAGCTGAGGCAGAAAAGAGCTAAATGTGTTTGAGGAAGGGAAAGGAGGCCCTGCCCTAGAGCAGAGTGAGCCAGTGTGAGGAGCATAGCAGGTGATGAGATCGAGAAAGTGAGCAGGGCCTGGTCATGCAGAGGCTTGGGAGCCTCAGGAAGGAGTGGGTTCTATTTTACATACGTGAAGAGGCCATTGAGGTATGATAAGCAGAAGAGTGACATGGTCTGATTGACAATTTTAAAAGGTCACTATTACTACTGCATGGAGCCTAGACTAGCAAGGAACAAGAGTATGAACAAGGAGATCAATTAGAGGTTGTTAGACCTTACATATACTTGGGACCAAGGTTGAGAAGGAGAGAGAGGGAGCATGAGCTTAGAGGAGCAGGGATTTTCAAGGGAGTCATGGGAATAATAATCTGAAAGTGCTAATGAGGAGGAAGGAGAGTACTCTGTCACCTGGCTCCATGATCCACTGGATTAAGAGACATGATCACCTTCCACATGAGAGGATTCAGGGAATTTGCAATCTTCTGGAGATAGCCGGATTTCAGCTAGGACAAGGAAGCAGAGGGAGCCTTCAGAGCTCATGGAGGTTGAGGATATAGGTGAGTTTGCTCATCTCTGAATGAGAATTCCAGAGGACACGGTGGATGGGTACAGGAGGGCAAGTGGTGAGGGGTTATGTGTGATCAGATTATGCCCAGGAACCGGCTGGGAATGAGTATACTGGTATTAACAGATGGCTGGAGAGGCTTGTGCTTCTGCTAATGACTGGCCCCAGCTGGATGTCAGGCATGGCGGAATTTGTTCTCATACGCTTTTAGAGGATGGAGGGCGTTTATTTCTGGTGCTATGGTCTGGAGTGGAAGCTCTTTCAAGATAGCAGTTCTTTTAAGCTGCATTTCTTAGAAATATTATATTACCAAGAATGGATTTTCATCACATTAACTCTTCTGATTTCAAATGCACATTCAGTGAAGCTGGAACAGCTACAATGTGGGTGGAGAGCTGAGTTTGGTTTTGCTTAAATTCATTAACTTCTCACTCCCATCCTACCCCCAGTACTGTGTCAACAATAAATCTGAACAATATACACTGTTGGTAGGTATTTCACTCTAAATTTCATTTGCCTTTCAATGTGTACAATCCAGAAGGAAAGGCAAGAGTCTGTCTACTAGTTTGAGCTGCAGTGCTGTTTTCAGCGCCTGCAGGGAGAGCCTCTGCTGCAGCCAGCAATCGCTCAGGCCTCCCAAACGCTCTCCTGTAGGTTAGTGAGGTATCAGTGAAGTCCACATATTGAGCTTTTAAGACTGCTGGGTGTGCCTGGATGATTGATCGCACACACTGGTCCTTTCTGCTTACTTTTCTCATTTGCCTTACCAGAACCTCCCAAGCCAAATGAATGCCAAAAATCAGGAAAGAGTTTGATAAAAACCCAAATATTAAATATTTGTTTGGAGTTTTTTGTTTTGTTTTTTTTTAATTTTATTTCGGAATATTATGGGAGTACAAATATTTTGGTTTCATTAATTGCTTTCGTACCATTTGAGTCAAAGTTATAAGTGTGCCCATTACCCAGATAGTGTACATTGTACCCGTTAGGTGTGAATTTCCCCATCCCTTCCTCCCCCCTCCCACCTGCTTGATTTCCGATGAGTGTTATTTCCGTATGTGCACATAAGTGTTGAATGATTAGTTCCAATTTAACGGTAAGTACATGTGGTGTTTGTTTTTCCATTCTTGTGATACTTCTCTTAGAAGAATGGTCTCCAGCTCTACCCAAGATAATACAAAAGGTAGTTCACCATTTTTTTATGGTATGCATATACCACATTTAATTAATCCACTCATGTATTGATGGGTACTTGGCTTGTTTTCACATCTTTGCCATTGTGAATTGTGCTGCTATAAACATTCAAGTGCAGGTGTCTTTTTGATAAAAAGTCTTTTTTTCCTTTGGGTAAATACCCAGTAATATGATTGCTGGATCAAGTGGTAGGTCTGCTTTTAGCTCTCTGTGGTATCTCCATACTACTTTCCACAGAGGTTGTGTTAGTTTGCAGTCTCACCAACAATGTATGAGTGTTCCTGTCTCTCCATGTCCACGCCAGCATTTGTTGTTTTGGGACTTTTTGATAAAGGCCATTCTCACTGGAATTAAGTGATATTTCATTGTGGTTTTGATTTGTATTTCCCTAATGATTAGAGATGTTGAGCATTTTTTCATATGTTTTGTTGGCCATTAGTCCATCTTCTTTTGAAAAGTTTCTGTTCATGTCTTTTGCCCACTTTTTAATGGGGTTGCTTAATTTTTTCTTGCTGATTTACTTGAGTTCTTCGTAGATTCTGGTTATCAGCCCTTTATTGGATGTGTAGCATGCAGATATTTTCTCCCATTCTGTGAGTTGTCTATTCACTTTGATGATTGTTTCCTTGGCTGTGCAGAAGCTTTTTAATTCTGTGAGCTCCCATTTATTTATTTTTGTTGTTGCTGTGATTGCTTTTGGGGTCTTCTTCACAAATTCTTTGCCTAGGTCGATGTCTATAAGAGTTTTTCCAACATTTTTTTCTAGAATTCTTATAGTTTCATGCCTTAGGTTTAAGTCTGTTATCAAAACCCAAAGATTTGTATGTAGCAAGTGAGTTTAAAACCATTTTGATCCAGTAACCTCAGTGATTTCAAATCTATGCTTTTCCAGCTAGCCTCTTACTTTAGCATATCTTATTTCAGAAACAGCTCCTTCTGTTTTTGAAGGTAAAGTATTTCAGATCGATGCTGAGGATGCCATCATTTAAAATGTGGTTTGAGTCAGCAGAATAACTCTGCAAAGATAACTTTGTGGGGTCCCAGCTTTAGTCTCTCTCCATAATTAATAGGTTGCGTTTATGTCAGATTTTACAAATATTTCACCACTGTGAACAAAAAGTCCAGCTGTGTTCTTCTGTTCATATCAGCGCTAGAGGAACAACTTTGCAGCCCAGATACAGCTGCAAGCTTAGATGATCCGTGAAGCAGTCTAGAACCCAGCTGGGTTCTCAAGCGCAAGTCAGCACCACAATTTGGGAAAGCAAGCTGAAAAGAACTAATTTTCAAAAAGGCCGTTATTAGCATAGCTGTAAGTTGGTTGATAGGGCAAGTCAAGGGACATTACCTCAGCAGGTAAATAGCTATAGCACGGGCTAATATTTAGTTTTCAAATATCACTGCAGTCTGCAAAAAAGCCTTGACTCTCCTTGCCACGCAGTGCCACCATCTATCTGAGTCTTGGCCCAGAGGGCAGGAGAAATCTGTTACTATCTCAAAAAATCCTTTGCTTGACCCTGCAGACATGCTGACATCTTGGTTTTTTTCTTGCTTTTGAAACGCATATTTGGGAATGAGTTGTCTGCATCTGTAGTGTTCCCACAGTTTATCTCACTCTTGACACACCTGCTGTCTAGCTCCATCCCACCACTCTGCTAAAATTCTCATGATTGTGACTGACTCAAATCAAGTACATGGGCCTCTGTGTCATCCGTGTAATATCAGTCACCAGGATCTGTCACTACTGGGCGTGAAACTCAGCCTCTATTCGCTGTCTTTTCTTCCTCCTGTTGGCTTCTGAAGCTGCCTTATTTGGTATTCCCATACTTTTTTCATTGCTATTTCTCTGCCTCCTTTAAGGTTTTTTTCTTTAAATTCAACCCCTTAAATAGAGAGGTTCAAGATTATCTTTTATTCTGTTATTTTTCTGTACGTTATTTTTTCGGAGATTATAAACTGGCAGTATATTGTACATGCCATATGGGGAAGGTCCCTTTCTTTCTTGTTTATCATTATGTCCCTTATCTCCAGCTTAAACTTTTATCTCAAGTTTCTGGTCATCACTTCTACATGTTCATGAGACAAGTGACTCCCAAACTGAAATTATAAAATCAGATTCATTATTGTTCTCTCAAAGAAACTCCACACTTGCTGATAAGTCCATTTATGTTCATGATACCACCATTCTCCTGGTCAGGTTATTTTCAGTTCTTTCTTGTTCCCTTCTCATATGTAATCAATTCCCAAGTCATCTTAATTCTTTCTTGACATGTCTAAAGAGCCATCCCTCTTACAGCAACCATCTTCATCCTAGGCCCTTTTTACCACATGCCTAAAATACTAACATGACTTTTTTCTGCCCTAATGTCCTTAATGCCAGTCTTTGCTCCCTCTGTTCTGTCCAATACCCAGATGCCAGATATTTTCAGGAATAGCTCTTTTCTGCCCCTCTCTCTGTCTTCTCTCCCTCCCCTACCCCCAATATATTAACTGAGCACTTACCTTATGTCTGGTACTATGCTCAGCTCTGGGGATGGCACAGTGAACATGACATATGGTCCCTGCCATCATGGAGGTCACAGGAGCTACACGATAATCAAATAAACAGAGAAATAATTACAACTTGTTAAAGCTCTGAGTTTGGATTTGATTCTAAATGTAATGAGAATAAAGGGAGTTGTGACATTATCTGGTTTACATATTTAAAAGATCACTCTGGCTGCTGTGTGAAGAATAGTTTGGGGGAGAGGCAAGAGTAGGAGACTAAATAAAAAGTGATTGCACTAGTCTTTGTGGGAGACACTGGCTTGGACTAAGGTGGCAGTGAGGATGAAGAGAAGTGAATGGATTTGAGGATGTTTTTGAGGATGAACCAACAGAACTTGCCAACGATATTTCAGACGCGAGGGTAAGAATCAAGAATGACTACCAGGTTTCTGACCTGAGCACTGGTGAATGGAGATGCTATTTACTCAGACGGAGGAGAAGCAGGGATTTCTGCCGTGATTTTGTTCTTGTTTAAGGAGTTCCTTCTTCCACATCCTTAGTTAGAGATGCCTGAGACTTCCAAATGCAAGGCAGGCCATTGGCTACATAAATCTGGAGTTCAGACAACAGGCCTGGGCTAGTCATCCTTTGAGAACTGTTAGAATAACAACAGTAAAATGCTAATAATAAATAACAAGTGTATAGTGCTTACTCTGTGCCTGGCTCTGTTCTAAGTTCTTTATATTGAATCCTCCAATAATTTTGTGAAATCGATGCTGTTGTTATTCCCATAATACTGATGAGATGGCCGAGACACAGTGTTAAATCACTTGCCCAAGATGGCTCAAGCAACTGTTTGTTGAATTGAATTAAAACTAATAATATAGACAATATGTAAAACTATGAATTGTACATTATCATTTAGGGCAAGAGAATAGAGAAAGAGGAGCGTAGAGTGAAGATGGAATTCACTGCTTTCATCATTTTGTTTTCCAACTCAGAAGTCTTGATTTGCTTCTACTGGAACAAAGCATAAAATGGAAACTCCTTAGCCAGATTGTGAAATCTTGATGTAATCTGTGCCCAACCAGCTTTGGTCTCTCACTGTTCCCTCTACGGTTACTCCATTCTACTAAAGTACCTCTTTGCTGTCCCTTAGGCATGCCCTGCACTTTCTTAGCTTAAGTCCTCTCCAGGGTTCAGGGCCCACCGTGGCTGTGGAGCCTCCCCTACTGCATCCGGTGCGGTAATTAATGATAATCACTGTGTGTCAGGTGCTTGCTGTGAGCTTGGGAAATTAGAAACAGGTAGCAGGCTTCTACTTTGTTTCGTTTGTCCTTTCTGCTCATCTGTGTTTTGTTTTCTTATGTATCTTCTTAGTAAAAAGATGGAAGTTTTCTGTTCAGCTCAGGTAAGGGATCCGAGATGACTTGGAAAACTAAATGCCTCACTGTTACCTGAGCTCAGTAATTTGGAAGCATATTTTTCTTCGAATGGCCTTTTCTGATTGAGTTGTGGGTAAGATGAAGACTATGATACTTGAAGATCAAGTAGCACATGTGTCCTGAGCTTTCTATCAGGCACTACTGTGTGGAATGGCAAAGGGGGGGATCAAAGAAGCCTGGTGGATGACAGCTGGCCTTGGGAATAAAGGAAGGCAGTCATGTCATGGGTCCATCAGCAGCATAGCTGGGCAGCCCTGGAGCTGCATCTGACCCTCGGACTTGTTAATGCTGCTCAGTGTTTATTTTGTTTATTTTTTAATTAATTAATTTTTTTGAGTCAGCATCTCACTCTGTCACTCCAGCTACAGTGCAGTAGCATCATCAGAGCTCACTGCAACCTCAAACTCCTGGGCTCAAGGAATCCTCAGCTTCCTAAGTAGCTGGAACTACAAGCATGAGCCACCACACTGGGCTAATTTTTCTATTTTTGTAGAGAAAGGGTCTCACTCTTGCCCAGGCTGGTCTCAAACTCCTGACCTCAAGTGATCATCCCGCCTCAGCCTCCCAAAGTTCTAGGATTACAGGCATGAGCCACCATACCTGGCCTCCAGTGTTTTTAAAGAAACCAAATTCCTTGCCAAAATATATCATTCAGGAGATTTCACATGAAAATCCCACTGATCAATTTCCCTGGAAATCCCAGAAGATGGGGCAACACTGGGGAGCAATGAGCTGGAGCAGCTCATTGGCAGAGTAGCTACCCCTGTATACAGACCCCTGGTTCCCCACGGCCCCCACTCTCTGGTGTGTTGCACCTGGCCAGTGCCTCTTGTTTATGCTTCTTGCTGGTGCTTGTGACCCTTACAGTATAGTAAGTGTGCCATATAATTAGGACAGGAAATATTATAGGATTTCAAAAGGAATAGAGCTTACTTTGGAGAACACAGTGTAGTGGAAAGAATATAGGCTTTAGAGCCAGGCAGATCTATGTTCAAATGCTAGCCTGGCCTGCAGCTAGCCTTTTGCCTTAGACAGGTATTCTCCCTCTAGCTCCCTTTGCTTATGATAAAATAGATAATATTGCCCCCCACCCACTACTTTTACAGGGTTGTAGTGAGGATTAGCCATAATGTATGGATATATAATAGTTACCTAACATGCTTGGCACCTGAACATATACCATAGTTGATCCTGTCCAAAAAGTCCAACAGGACACCTTGTTTTAAGTACTTGGAAATTGTTATAAAAGGTAGCATGGGGGAAAAAACCCACAAAACTCCAGGTAGACTAAAGAGTTAAATCTAAAAAATGTATTTTTTTTTTAACTAAAAGGAAATGCAGTTGTATATTTAACTTTCCTCAGGATGAGAAAACGCTTTCTAAGCATGAAAACCATGAAGGAGAGCCAAAGAAAGGTCAGGAGAGTTGACTTAAAAATTTTTGAGCTATTCTATGTTAAATATTATAAACACAGTTAAAAGGCAGATAGCAAACGAGAAAAGTATTTGCAAAAAGTATGACAGAGGGCTAATATCTCACTATCTATGGTTATAAATCAATAAGAAAAAACATTAACATCCCCATAGAACAATGGACAAAGGACATGAACAGAGAATTCACAATAGAAGAATCACAAACAGCAAATAGACATGTAAGAAAAAGTTGAACTGGGCTAATAACCCAAGAATTCTAAGTTTGAATCAGTTGCCATTTCTCCCCTAATTTCTTTCATCTTTGTCAGCCAAAAGATAGGTACTGTCATTGTTTTCTGATGGAATTATAAAATGCTGTAGCCTTCTCCCAAGAAAGCAATTTGGCAGTATAAATCATGTACCTTAAAGTTTGTACCCTTGGATTCAGTGATTTCATTTTTTAAGAATATATTCTAGAGACTGAGCATGGCGGCTCATGTCTAGCATTTTGGGAGACAAAGGTGGGAGTACTGCTTGAGGCCAGGAGTTCAAGACCAGCCTGAGCAAGAGCATGACCCCATCTCTACAAAAAATAGAAAAATTAGCCGGATATGGTGATACATGCCTGTAGTCCCAGCTACTCGGGAGACTGAGGCAAGAGAATTGCTTGAGCCCAGGAGTTTGCTAATATGACACCACTGCACTCTAGCCCAGGCAACAGAGTGAGACCTTGTCTAAATATATATGTATATATATATATATGTATGTATGTGTGTGTGTGTGTGTGTGTGTGTACACACATATATGTGTGTGTATATATATAATTTTCTAGAATACATATATATTCTAGAAACATAGTCAGAAATGTTTTGCCCCCAAATCTACGTGCAGTAGCTTTTTCTTTATTTTTATTTTTTTTTAAATAATACTAGTGTATTAAAATTTCAGTCTCCAACAATGTTTTCCTTACTGCTGTATCCTTGCACTAACACAGTGCCTGACACATATAGGTGGTCAAAAAGTATTTATGAGTTTAAAGAAGAAAGGATATGTTCATATGAAGGAATATTACATAATCCTATTTTTGAACAATTACATATTTAAATATGTAGAAACATGCTCACAATATAATGTTAAAAATGTAGAGTGCACAATCATACCCTACAATATAGAACATAGACTATTCCGTGTGTGTATTTTGCGTGAATGCTGGATTTAAGGTGATTTTTTTATATTATCTGGGTACTTTTCCTCAGTCATTCAGCACATATTTCTTGATATGTGCAGCAGGCACTGTGTATGTTTCTTAAGAGCAAGGCCACATAGGCCTTCCCTCATGGAGTTTATAAGAGGGTAGGAAGGCAGACATTGAATAAGTAATTACATGCATCATTTACTTTAGTGAACTTATGTTACTTTTATATTCTAGAAAGAAAAACTATGACGCTGATGATTTTAAAGCATCAATGATTGTTTGTAATTTCCAAGATACCCTTTTAGCACAAGAAGAGGGTGATTATAAGAAAAATCCAAGTCTCGCCGGGCGCGGTGGCTCACGCCTGTAATCCTAGCTCTCTGGGAGGCCGAGGTGGGCGGATCATTCTGAGCTCAGGAGTTCGAGACCAGCCTGAGCAAGAGTGAGACCCCACCTCTACCAAAAATAGAAAGAAATTAATT
>CAUYSK010082999.1:0-16471 GCA_963575035.1 Avahi laniger | reverse complement strand
CTCTCTTCCTGGTTCTAGAGTGCTCTTCCAGCAGCGGTATGTGTTCATGTGTGTGTGTGTGTGTATGTGTGTGTTGTGTCGTGTGCACGTGTGTGTGTACATAAGTGTCACTCTGCCCCAGCTGTACACCCAGAATGTACTGTCCCTCAGCAACCCTGCAGGCCAGGTTGGGGCCCGGCAAATACTGCCAGCTTCATTCCTGTCTCCCTCTGAGCACTCACCCATCAGCCTCGGCCAGGCTGTGTCGGAAGGGTTATTTCCTGCAGCCCTCCCAACACAGCCACCTTACACGCCAGGCTACATGCCACTGCCAGCAACTGGGCTTGCAGCAGGCAGGCTTCTTCATGCCTACCTGTCAGCCAGGCTCCCGCCACCTGCACTGAGGGCTGTTCCCTGCTTTTCTGGCAACTTTGAACCAGCTCTGGTCTGGGCAGCTCAGTGAACTTTCCCGCCATCCAGTAGGTTATGAGTACACCTTTTCCAGTGAAATCTGAATCTCAGCTGTTGTTGGGGGTAGAGGGTTCTAAGTTGTCCTTCCTTATGTACTCTCATCCAACTCTAGAATACCTCTTAGAATTCTCTTCACATCTTTAATGTTATTCCCTCACTATAGTTCAATAATTGCTACATTAAACCTTCCCTCATCAAATTATCACCTGATTTCTGTCTATCTCCTAATTGGCCGTAGGCTGATACACTGGCCTAGCCTAACTAATGAACACATGAGGGTAGGGAGATTTCAAATCAGAAGTCTAAACTCTAAGAACAATTTAGATTACATGCTACAGCACACATTTAAAGCTACTGCATGTCATCATAATCAAGCTGAAATAAGTCTCCTAAATTCCAAATTGAAAAGAATTGTGTATTATAAGAAAATACATCTGGGAATCAAGTCAAAATGTGCTATAGATTGAATTTCTGAAAAGGTAAACAGATGACTATAAAACTGTGAGCTATTTGGGATGTCTCAACACAAGAAATTATTGTATCAAATGATAAAATATATATTCAGTTAATTTTGATCGTTAAATTAATGGATTTTATTTTTTAAAATATTCATTCCATAAAGGTATAGTTTTCTCATGAACCTCTAGAGTATTAATTCAAAAGTAATTTACAGTTTTCACAATTGTGGCTTGTTTTTCTATATTTTTAATAATAAATTTTAATAAAAGATATATTTCATTCATGTGGTATGTATTCTTTGAGTATCTTCCATGTTTTCATGTCTTCAGGACCTCAATATTGTGGATGGTGCAGCTAACTTCAGAGTCAGAGTCTCTATCCTCATGAGCTTATATCCTGGAGAGGAACTTAAAAAAGCAAAACGGTAATTACAATATAGTGTGTAATTGCAATTAAAAGAGGAGGTGCAAGTTTCCCCGAGAGTTCAAGGACTGAACACTTGGACAACATGGTAAGAAAGGTGCTATACAAGGCATCGCAGAAGAAGTAAAGGCAAGCTAAAACCTGAAGATTAAGTAGCAGCTAGGTAAAAGTCAGGTGGGAGTAGGGCAATAAAGAAGATGAACAATATTCTAGGCAAACTATTAATAAACAGCACGGGCTAAGTGCAATAGGATAGTTTCCAGGAGACATAAGATTGCGTAAGGAATTCAAAAAATTAAACATTCTTACTGTGGCATACAACATTTTAAAAATACTGCTTCTAAGTTTGAAAGAGATCTCATGTTTTTAGATCAAAATTAATGAAAGCTGTGACATACTCAGCAACAGTGCCTTACTGTAGCAAGAGAAGTTAGAATATTAGGAGCAGAAAGCATTAAGAAGCATGTTGCAGTTTGAAAAGATCCTTGGGTGGTTTTAATATGACCTTTATATGTGGGTGTGTTATAGTGTTAGTCACTGGTTTTAATCATACTAACAATCACAGTCAGTAACAATTAATGTTCATAATCTGTACTCAAATGTTTTATTGCAGCACAATTCACATTTGCAAAGATGTGGAATCAACCCACGTGCCCATCAGTTCTTGAGTGGATTAACAAAATGTGGTATATTTATACCACAGAGTACCACTCAGCCATAAAAAGGAATGAATTGATGTCTTTTGCATCAATTTAGATGGAACTGGAGACCATTATCCTAAGTGAAATATCTCAAGAATGGAAAAACAAAGACCACATGTTCTACCTAATAATTTGGAACTAATCAATGGGCCCGTATGGGCACAGAAGAAGTAAAAGCCATCAAGAAAAGGGGTGGGGGTTGAACGGGAAGGGGTAAAATCCTACCTAATGTATACAATGAACAATATTTGGGTGATGGGCATACTTATAGCCCCAACCAAAGCATTATAAATCTATCTTTGTACCAAAACATCTGTATCTCCTTAACATTTTGAAATAAATAATAATTAAAAAAAATAAGAAGAATAGTTCCAACAAACACAGTGGCCTTCTTTATTTGACGTTATGAAATCAGGTTAACTGTTTAAAATACAAGAAAGCAGAGGAAGGTCCCGAAATGAATGATGTCTTTGATGGTGAATTTTTTGTCAACTTGACGAGGCCATGGGGTGATTTGGTCAAACATTATTCGGGGCTTTCTATAAGGGTGTTTATAAATGAGATTAACATTTAAATCAGTGTATTGAGTAAAACCAATTGCTCTCCATAATGTGGATGGACCTCATCTAACCAGTCAAAGGCCTAAATAGAACAAAATGACGGATCCTTCCCTGAGTAAGACAGAATTCTCCTGCCTAACAGCATTCAAACTGGAGCATCAGCCCTTCCTGGTTCTACAACAGTTTCTGGCTTTTGTACTCTATCTGGGACAATGGCTCTGCAGATTTTGGGCTTGCCAGCCTCCACAACTACCATAACTGTATGCGCCATTTCGTTATAATCTTAATTTCTCTCTCTCTCTTTATCTACATATATATAGATTGTATGCACGTGTGTGTGTATACATGTGTGCATGATCTGTTTCTTTGGTAAACTCTAATGCAGTATCAAAGATAGTTATTAATATATTTTAATGGAATACAGTATCCAAAAAATACTTGAGAAATAATGAAACTTTCAAAAAGATCAAATATACAAAAAAAAGAGAAAGAAAAAGAAAAGGAACAGGAAAGGGGAGGACAGGAGAGGAGAGGAGAGGAGAGAAGAGAAGAGAAGAGAAGAGAAGAGAAGAGAAGAGAAGAGAAGAGAAGAGAAGAGACTGGTAAGAAAAAACTAAACAGTATAGCTGACAAAAGTCAGCCCAGGTAAAAGATCAACAGGAAGGATGATAAGCAGTAAGCACAAAGCAAGAGGAGATGCAAATTTAACACTTTCCATATGTGAATATTCTTTCTGCGTTTGTCCATAAAAGGTTAAAACAACAAACCCTCTTTCTCACTAAAACTAAGAGAGAAAGTGCAATAGAATAGGGAATGCCAACTAAGCCTTCACCTGTTCTTAAATACACATGTTAAATCTACAATCACAAGCATTATTTAAGATCAATTTTCAGCATTAAATTTGGTTTATCTATACCAGAAATACACCAGGCATTACTCAATAGCTTTGCAAACCCCTTCCCCAGAAAATATACCTACATGAATCTCTAAGCAGCATTAATTTCATATCAGTGACAGATTTTTTTTATTTAGGAAATGCCAGTCTATTTGGTATCAAAAATAAGATATTCATAAGGAAAGTAGGCTCAGAGATGCAGCTAAATCAACACTAAAGGACACCTCTTGTTGCTCCATTTTAATTTTACTTTCAGTCAATCACTACGTAGGGTATAGTGTTATTTAGAAAATTTTCAATTCCAAATAAGAAATTAAAGTGTTTTAATATAAAAACACTTAAAATGTAGAATAAATATTAGTTAATTCTAATGTCTTTGCTATGATGAATTAGTCTACATAATTAAGAAAGTTCAAACATTATAAGAATTCTGTTTGCAAAAATATTTGTTTTTCCACATTACACTAAACTTGGGAGAGCTTTTTCTCATATTCATATATGCAAAGGATTGCATTTCTGTTGAGTCAGATTAAACATTGCTTTTGCTTAATCTACTTAATAATACACAAGGGAATTTAGATTAGATGCAGTCTTTTTTTCTCAATTCCAGCTTTTTATTCTCATATTTTCCAAACACCAAGTCACCGTTTTTCTTATAACTGAGACCAATCTTTTTTCTTCATCATTCCATGCGAATTATTTTCATTTTCCTGATGTTAATGTCAAAGGTTTAGTGATGTTAGCAAAATTATACACATTTACTCAGATACACTGATTATCAAAATGGTCTTAAATCTTCCCTGTCTCTGTGTTTGTACCCTTTGCAATGTGGCTTTGCATGTAAAGTTCCTTTTTCCAACCTTAAGCATGGTTTGGAATGTTGATTTGCTTTGGATTGTAGCATGTCATACATCCATTCTCAAAGACTCATGAAAACCTGCACACTTCCACTGGTTTTCAACTGCCATTTCAACAAACTCAGCTTGCCTCCTCTATGATCTGAGATAAAGTGAAGATGAGCCGTCCCTGCTGAAGCTATCACAGACCTGCCAATCACCAGCCCACTTGAGAGCTGACTGCAGTCACATGAGTGAGTTCAGCTGAGACCAGAAGAACAATATGGCTGAGCACAGCTCAAAGTGCTGGCACACAGAATTTTAAGCCAAATGAATGGCTTTTCTTTCAAGCCACTAAGTTTCCAGGTAGTTTTTATGAAACACAAGCTAGCTGATATATTTATCCTATACTTTCATCATTTTTCCTTTTAGAATATTTTACTATTCTTATAATATTAAAATAATTATATTTATTCACATTAAAATCCAAGTTCTGATTTCACTGACTAAGCCAGATTTGGAAATCAAAAGTATTTTAAAACTTTGAAAACAATACAGACAACTCCATACATAAATACCCAGGTGTTTTCATAAATATCTATGCTGTTTGCTTGCTTTTTTTGCATGGAGACACATACATCAGTTAGCTTAAGAGGATATTTTGGTGTTAATAGTAATACTAAAGTGTATTGAAGTTCCTGTTGGAAATGATGCTAGAATACTTTATAATCCTTGTCTCAATTTTACATTATAGTAACCCATAAGATATAATTAATATCATCACCTTTTTTTTGCAAGTAGGAGAACTGAATTTTCGAAGAATTTAAGTGATTTTTACCAACGTCTATATAAGAAGTAGAAATAAGATTAAATGATCAGTTTCTAACTCTACAGCTGAGTGTTTAATCATAATGTATGCTGTCTATAATGCTTCAGAAATAAAAGAAAGGGGTGGCATTTCACATGATTTCAAAGTGTTTCCCATCCATCCCAATTTCACTGGAGATACTGAAAGTAAAAAACACATAAAATTAATGTATGTAATTTCAACCTAAAGAAATTTACTAGTTCTTAATCAACTCAGCTAACAGTCCACCATGTTAACCTATTGTTGTGATGTTACCATAAAATAAACAAATTCAAGCAATAATAAAATGTGGCAGGACATAATGTATATTATTGATTATATAATTAACTAGTTTTCACAAGGCTAATGGGTTATAATGCTATTGTAAGAAAATGTAAAAATGGAGATTCGTATTATATAATAGTAAGACCAAGTATAATAGTAGAGAAACTAATGCAAGTTATTTTACAAATTGGTATACTATCACCTATATTGATTTTGTTTCCCCTTTTTTTCTGAGATAGAGTCTCACTCTTTCGCCTGGGCCGGAGTGCATGGTATCATCCTAGCTCACAGCAACTTCAGACCCCTGGGCTCAAAGGATTCTCCTGCCTCAGCCTCCCCAGTAGCTGGTACTATAGGTACATGCTACTACACCCATAGTAGAGACAGAGATGGGTCTTACTCTTGCTCAGGCTGGTCTTGAATTCATGAGAGCAAGCGATCCTCTGGCTTCAGCATCCCCAAGTGCTAGGATTACAGACGTGAGCCACATGCCCAGCCTATCACTTATATTGTTGCACAATCCTATATGTACATTTCTAACACTGAAAATGTTCTGAAAACTGAAAAAGAGCTGGTAAGTAGGGTTACTTCTGGGCAAGAAAATCCGGACTGAATTGATATGAAGCTATTAATATTTATAGTCTTTATTTATACAACTTGCTGTGATTATTCAACATATATTCAAAAATATATTTTGATTACATGGCTCTGCTCCAAGCTCTGCTGGGAATGTTATGTAATATAGAATATATATAATGTATAAACTTTCTAAAGTTCAAAAAAAGTCACAACTTACTGGGCCAAAAACCTGGGCCAGGCGTGGTGGTTCACGCCTATAATCCTAGCATTCTGGGAGGCCAAGGCAGGACAATTATTTGAGGTCTGGAGTTCGAGATCAACCTGAGCAAGAGTGAGACCCTGTCTCTACTAAACATAGAAAAAATTAGCTGGACACAGTAGCATGCACCTGTAGTCCCAGCTACCGGGGAGGCTGAGGGAGGAGGATCGCTTGAGCCTAGGAGTTTGAGGTTGCTGTGAGGTAGGCTGATGCCACCGCACTCTAGCCTGGGCAACAGAGCAAGACTCTGTCCACTGCCCCCCCCCCCCAAAAAAAAAAATCCACGAGCAGCAACCTCTGTAGGTATTAATGCCAAGATCAGAAAAACCTGACCTTTGTATGATGAATTGCTGGAGGCTCGAGTGGGAATAATCCTAACAGTTAAAAACTTCAGAGGGATCTAGTTATAGGGATGGCCCCACACTTTCGTGAGTTTTACCTCCTGACATTCTACATACCACGTCCTCACAATGAATACCAGGTAAAAACCTCTTGTACTTCTGACAGGTGGAGGGGTAAGGGGATTTATCCCAAGTATTCAAGGCTAGTTTAATATTTGAAAGTCAATTAATGTAAGGCATCACAGGCTAAAGAATAAGAATAACATGATAATATTAATAGATGCAGAAAAAACATTTGACAAAATGCAACACCCATTTGTGATTAAAAATTCTTAGTAAACTAGCGATAGAGGGGAACTTCCTTAACGTGATAAAGAATAGCTATAAAAAACTTATTGTTAACATCATAATGGTTAGAAACCCAAATCTTTCTCAGAAACAAAGCAAGGATGTCCCCTTTTACCACTGGTTTTCAACATCATACTGGAAGTCTTAGCCAATGCAATAAGATAGGAAAGAGAAATAAAATGTATATAGATTGGAAAGAAAGAATTAAAATGTTTTTCATCCTGGAACTAAGAAATGATTATAGTAAAGTTGCAGGATATAAGGTTTATATACCAAAGTCAATTGCTTTCCCATGTGCCAGCAATAAATGAATAGAATTTGAAATTAAAAACACAATACAATTTATAATGGCACACACAATATTAAGTATTTAGATATAAGATTTATATGAAAACAACTACAAAACTCTGTTGAAAGAAATCACAGAACTAAATAAATGGAGAGGTATTCCATCTTTATGGGTAGAAAGACTCAATATTCTCGAGATATCAGTTTTCCCAATTTGAGCTATAGATTCAATACAATTCCAATTAAACTCTCAGCAAGTTATTTTGTGGATAAACTGATTCTAAAGTTTATATGGAGAAGCAAAATTGAATGAGAAGGACAAAGTTGGAAGATTGACACTACCCAATTTCAACACTTACTATAAAATTATAGTAATCAAGACATTATGATATTTACAAAAGAATAGACAAACAGAAAAAAGGAACAGAATGGAGAGCCCAGAAAGAGACCCACATAAATACAGTCAGCCGATCTTTGAAAAAAGAGTTAAGACAATGCAATGGAGAAAAATAGTATTTTCAACAAATGATGCTTGAATAAGTGGATATCTACATGTAAAAAAAAAAAAGATTCTAAACATAAATGTTAAAGCTTTCACAAAAATTAAACCAAAATGGATCACAGACCTAAATTTAAAACACAAAACTATAAAAATTTTAGAAGATAACATAAGAAAAAATCAAGAGGATCTAGTGCTCGGTGATTACTTTTTAGATACACTACCAGAGGCATGATCCATGAAAGAAAGAACTGATAATCTAGACTTTATTAAAATTAAGACTTTTTGCTCTGTGAAAGACACTGTCAAGAGAATGAAAAGAGAAGCCACAGACAGAGAGAAAATGTTTGCAAAATACATATCTAATAAAAGATTTTTGTCCAAAATATACAAAGATTTCTTAAAACTTAACAACTAAAAAAATGACCTGATTAAAAGGAAAAGTGTTCATATGATAGAAATTGGGAAGTGGTTTGTGGAGGGAAGGCAAAGACATCAATATCGTCCTTTTATATCATTGGAACACATGCAAGAGATACCGTGTCAGGTTGATAGAGAAGGCATTGTATATCATTTTGTGTATTATTCTATGTTTAAGTGTAAACAGCAGAATAAATAAACGATAACACAATTATCAGCTTTGGGAAGAAGGGATGAATGATGTAAGTGAACTATAGCTCTATCTTTCAAAATGGGAAGTAAACAAATACTACTAAAATTGATAAATGAAGAAACATATGTATCATTTAGAGTTAAAAGGGTAACTATGAAAAGAAAGAAAAGCAAAAATGATTCAAAGAGATTGCTTTTGAAAAATAGAATGAGGACAGAGGGGATAGGCTACATGCTGACTGTAATGATTTTGATAATCATTTTGAAATTAAAAAGTAAATAAAGCAAAAATGTCATAGTGATAGTTGATCAAAATTAAACATTGGCTAGAAAGTGAGTGAGTGGTGATTACCTTAAATCGGGTGGCCTGAAAGTGACCTGACTTACGAGATGGGAGCAGCTGTGAGAACATCTGTAGTCAACGTGCTCCAGGAGAGTGCTCCTGTCCTTCAGTGTTAAGTGGAAGCCAGCTTGGCATGTTGGGGGAAGAGAAAGGAGGCCTTAGGGAGCCAAGGGAAGCACTGCATTAGACAACAGGAAGGTGTGCATGGGCTGGTCGTGTTGTACAGACTCTTATAGGTCATGACATGGTTTGGATCATATTTGAACTAAAATGGGAACACATCAAGGGGTTTAAACCAGTTGAGAGATATGATCTGCTATTGATTTAAAGAGACAACACGGGCTGCTTTGTACGGGGCAGACTGAAAGTAATAAGAATGAAAGCAGGAAGACAAGTTAGAGTGCTCCTGCCAAAGGTCAGGGAGAGACAATGGTGATTTGATGTCTCTGTTTAAAGTGTGTGATATATTTTTGGAAATAAGTCAAATAAAAGTTATTCATGGATTGGACAGAGAGAGTGAGTGAAAGGGAGAAAACACTGGAGACTCCAAACAGCCCAGTTATGGTGGTGATTTTAACTGTTCTGGGAAATGCCAAGGGCAGAGATTTTTTTTTTTTGAGACAAAGTTTCACTTTGTCTACCAGCTAGAGTGTAGTGGCGTCATCATAGCTCACTGCAACCTCAAACTCCTGGGCTCAAACGATCCTTCTGTCTGAGCCTTCCAAGTAGCTGGGACTACAGTCGTGAGGCACCACACCACCTAATTTTTCTATTTTTTAACAGAGATGGGGTTTCACTCAAGCTGATCTTGAACTCCTGAACTCAAGTGATCCTCCTGCCTTGGCCTCCCAAATTGCTGGAATTACAGGCATGAACCACTGTGCCTGGCTGAACAGATATTTTTTTTTTTTTCTTTTTTCTTTTTTTTTTTTTTTGGAGTAGAAACCCAGAATTCTCTTATGTACGTGACCAATTTGAGATGCCCATTAGAAACTCAAATGCAGATACTCTGTATGACATTTGGTATATGAATCTGGAGTTAGAAAAGGGGTTAAATTGCTAATATGTATTTGGTTATTGTCAGCATACAGGTAATACTTAAAGCCAGGAGATGCTCATCTTAGAAAAATAGAATCTATAATAAACATAGCTATTGTTTGTTTCATGCTTGTTATATGCCTAACTCACCTAAATGCTTTTTACATGTTATGTTTGGAGGTCCCAAGATCACTCCCAGTTTAGATGATTTGCAGGAATTCAGAGGACTCAGTATACAGTCATAACTATGATTTATTATAGCAAAAGGCACAAACAAAAGGGAATTCCTTCAGCAAAGGGAAAAGGCACATGGGGCATTGTCCGAGGGAAACCAGGCACGAATCCTCTCTCAGTCGACTGACAGAATATGCTGAATTTCCCCAGCAACGGGTCGTGGTAACACATGAAATGTTGCCAGCCAGCGAAGGTTGTCAGAGACTCAATGCTCAGGGTTTTTATTGGATGCTGATCATATACCTGGCCTCTGCCTGGCATACACAAAAATTCCAGAAGCGGAGCAGAAGTTCAGCACAGACCATATTGTTTCCATAAACAGATTAGGCATGGTAAACGTCTCTAATTAGTTAAGTGTGTGGGAACACTCCCAAAATCCAAGTTTCCTGTTGCCAACCCAAGGCCAAACTTGTAAGCAGGCTTTTCTCAGGATAATAGTCAGGCCTGCTCTGTTAACTCTTTTTGGAACACTTGTCATGAATGATTTAAGACCCCAACAACCTTCTCGGTTAGGTCCTATTACTGTCTGTATTTTACAGATGAGGAAATCGGAAGAAAACTCATTCAGCTTATTAAGGAAGAGATTGGAAATTGACACTGGGAAGTTTGGCTCTTATATGGTAGCTCTTAGGTTCTTCCCAAAGGATCTTCTCTTAGTAGAGAACAGAAAATGGCAGGGAGCATGGTTGATGGACTGAGCCTAGGAAGCCCCAACATTTATAAGTCCAAGAGACCGAAGAAGACCAACCAATGAAACAGGTAGAAAACCAGGAGACCATGCAGTCTGTCTCAAGATCTAAAGAAAAGTTCAGAAAGTGGGTTATTCACAAACGATGTGTTGGAGAGTGGAGAGAGCATAGTGATTGTGGATGACAAGGTTAAGAACATGGCCTAATGTTAATTTTCCACCCTCATCTCCTATCCTGATCTAGTACATTCTACTTCTGATCACATTGGCCACATGCTTTTCCCCATGTTATAAAAGCTGACATTTCTTTACACACAGTTTCCTATCATCTAAAATGCTATTGCTTTGTTTTCTATTGCCAGCTGACTAGCAATTTCTAGTCATCTTTCAAGAGCTGTATCTAATGGTAATTTCTTTGTAAAATATTGCTGCTTCACCTAAATAGAGTTATTTGTTTTCTCCTGGAAACTTTTCTCCTCACATTTCTATTGCAATTCTCTGATTAGTTTCCTTTTATTTTCTGACTTCTCAACATTCTCCTCCAGCCTGCCCTGCTGAAGGCAGGACCTGCATCTATTCATATTTACACAGTACTCGCAGAGTTTAGGGCAGTGTGCAGAACACAGCAGATGCTCAAGAAACGCTGGAGGAAAAAAGGGAGGGGAGGGAGAGAGAGGGTAGGCAGGAAGGCAAGAAAGAAGGAGGGAAGGAGAGAAGGAGGGAAAGGAGGAAGAAAGGAAGCAAAATAGGAGGAAGGAAGGAAAAAAAGGAGGAAGCAAAGGAAGAAAGAAGAAAGGATGAATGGACTGAGGAGCAGTAAAATGAAACAAAAGCATTTGGAGTGAGTGTATATAAACATATCCTATAACTCAAGGCACCCGAGTCTTTCTCTGACTGGAAATATTTAAATTCTAGTAATGTGTAGATTGAATTTGTATTTGCCTAACTAGTTGCTACTATTCGAATGTTCGTTCCCTCCAAAATTCATATTGAAACTTAATCCTCAACCTAACAGTTTTAAGAGGTAAGGTGGGGCACTTAGAGGTGCATGGGTCATGAGGATTCTGCCCTCCTGAATGGATTAATCCATTCATGGGTTAACGGATGAATGTGTTACCACCAGAGTGAGTTATCACACGTGCGTCTGTTATAAAGCCAGCTGGGCTCCCAGTGTGGCCCCCACCCTGTGGCGCCTTCCCCCCCATCGTGAGGTCAGGAGGCAACACTAGGCCCTCACCAGAAGCCGACCAGATACAAGCCCTTGACTTTGGATTTCCCAGATTCCAGAACAGTAAGAAATAAATTTCTTTTCTGTATAAATTACCCAGTCTCGGGTATTCTGTTACAGCAGGAGAAAATGAACCAATACCCTGGTATTGTTCAAACAAATCTATAAATCTTACTTTCCATGTATACACAAGTACCTGAGAGCCATAGATTGAAGTCTCCTAGGCATTGTTTTTTTCTTTCTTGCACTGAAAGCTCTCTTGGACTAGCTATAACGCAAACTCTCCTGAGAAGAGAGTGAGACAAACATTTTCAGGGAACTGTTCTTTATTCCTTAGTGTAAGTAAATTTATCAGGTCTTTTTGCAGGAACACTTTTTTTCTTTTTTTTTTTTTTTACTTTGGGGCTGAGGGAGAAAGTAGAGGGATACTGGCAATCTAAGAGTGGGTAGCCAAAAAAGGACAAAATTATCCAGAACTAGGAAGCTAAGAAGTCAGAGAAATTAAATTGTGTACTTTACAATTTTTCCTAGAACTAGTTCTGGCTGAAATATCCCAACTTCTGAAACAAAACCAGAGAAAGCTGTATGGAGAGAATACAAAGGTAACACGGATCCTCATGTTTCCAAAGAGGTTTAGAAATTGGTGGAGAAAATTCTGGTAATATATGATATTTACCTACATGGTACAGGGAAATGTTGGCTATAGGCTCAGTCTAAAACTGGTCAGTCTCAAGATACTCATTTGAATCCCAGATGCAACTCTGGATAAGAGTATAAGGGTAGGTCCAGAAAACATAGCAGAACTATTGGGACTGGGCAGCTGGCCAGGCATGGGAGGCACTCTTCTGTTTTATCCACGTGGTGTGCTGTGTGTGAAGGAATCTTCCTCAGATGGGGCTAAAAGAGATGCCATGGGAAGTTGGCAGGGCCCCGCAACGCCAGCTCCACCATTCTCCCATGCTCACAGATGCTTCCTGTTTTCCCCACAAAGTGTTGCCTCCTCTGAGGCCTCTGGGTTTTCTTTTAAATGCTTCAGCTGTAGCCAGAGCCTGTTGCAGGAGCTGTTTCACCATCATTAAAAGGAAAGCCATGAAGAATTTATTAGAGGCAGCACTTGTTAAATTAAGTTTGGCCCCAAGCAACCTGCGGATATAGTGAGCTGTACCCTAGCCTGAGGTGGAAAGAATTTGCAACCTAACCTAGGAGTGTACCCTTGTTAACCAAGCTGCTGAGTCTCAGCCAATCATAGCAGCTGACCCTCACTAATCCCAGGCTCAAAGCTGCTAAATGATGCCCAAATAAAGCAATCACCTGAACTGCACAAACCAGGTAATATCTGCATGTCATTTCCTGTTTTCTGGTGGTAAATATAACTTACCACGTAGCAGGTTGGGTGCATTCTGAAATCATCTTCAGTCAAGGGTGGTGCCTAGTTCTTGAAACTTTGTCTTGATTAAACAGAACTGTTAAATTTAACTGGTCTCAGGTGTTTTCTGGTTTGTTCATTTCCCCATACCAAATTCAATGAAATTATTTTATATCTTTATTTCTCTTTTTCAGACACTCCATTTTTATTATTTATACATTGACTTTCCCCTAAATGGCTTTTCATTAAAGGAGAGAGAGAGAGAGAGAGAGAGTGCATTGCAACCTATAGAATTCTTCAATGAAAACGCATTCATAGAAATTAATAGCGTTTTAAGTGCAAGTGTCTGGAATGTATTAGGAAGGGTGGGGCTGGAGTGCTTAACATTATCCCTGTTTCAAAGCCTTCATAATTGCTCTTCCTTTCTGCTGAAGCACTTTCCTGGGTATCTTCTCAGAGCTCTCTCTTTCTCACGGTCGGGGTCTGAGCTCATCAGGCTTTTCCTAAACACCATATGCAATGTATTCACATCCACTCTCCCTGCCACTCTCTGAGTTCCTTTTTTATTTTCCATAGAGAATCTGTCACTGAGATCATATTATTTATTTATTTATTTATTTTCCTGTTCGTTGGAAAATGTAAACTCTCTGAGAGTTAGGGATTTCTCAGTCTATCATTCTAACAACAAAGCATTTGAACAGTTTCTGGGACTTTGAAAGTGCTAAAAAGTAATTGGTGTGAAAGCCTGCATGAGGTTTAAAGCACTTTCAGTGGATTCTGATACCGCCTCCTCAAACTCCTCAGTAAGAAACTGTTCATGAGCCTTAACCAATTCGCTGAGGAAAGTTTGTCACATCAGAGCCAGCTTCTTTGTAGAGCACTTCCCACTGCTCCCACATATTCTAGTAGGTTCTAAATGCCTTTCTCTTGCCCCAGGGCCCTAATAATTCCAAAGTGATATTTTTATTATGTTTAATCCTTTCTAAGTCTGAAAACAGTGGTGTTACATCACAACTCAGTCTCTGTAACTGAAGAAACTTGCCAGCTTATCTGTGTGCTTGCTCAGTAGTTGTAAAATCCTCTCCTAGAAAGAGTCTCTTTCTGTTTCCAGTCACACCGAAATTTAACACTTGCAAAGCATTCCTGTTCTTTTGAACAAATAGCTTATGATGTTATTGGTTAATCATTTCACATCCAATATCATGCCGATTATACATTCATGCGAAAAAAACCCCGACTCAGATGTTGCAAGCTGTTTAGCCCAGAGACTGACCTTTCCTCTGGCCTTGTGTCCATCCATCCACCTTGACCTATTAAGTGTTTTAAATTTCAGCTCTTTGCCAGTCTTTGAAAATGGGGGCTGGGGGAGGGGTGCGGGCTTGTACATAAAATTCAGCATTTCAAGCTTCTCTTAAAAATCCAAGTTCTGGGAGAAAATTGGCATATGTCCCCACATTTTAATAACCTGCTTGGGCTTGTGGTAACTGCCCACATTAGGAGGCCAGGAAGCCTCTAGCTGCGCCACTTCTCAACCCTTCCTGTTGCTGCTCCCAAACTAAAAGCCATCATCAATCCCTTTTATCATTGCGCATCTGTGTTCTCTCAGTTATTTTGACTGGTTGAACTCCGGAGAATCTAAATTTTTTGGTTTACATCATAAAAAATTCAAGGAAGCTAGTATACTTTTATATTTTGCTTAAGGAGTCAAACACAACCCAACACTAAATATTTGTAATATAGTCATTGTATTCTTCAGAAATGAGCAATTTAGAAAACAATAGGTGGGATAGATTGTCCTCTGCAGAAGACAGCCCCTGCAGGGGATAATATTACTAACAGTAGGCACAGGACTAGTTTGCTTGAATAACAAAATCAGGGTAATGTTGTAGGAAGGCGTATCTTTACTCACGGGAATTAGAGGAGTAGCATGTTTTCTCTCAACAGATTCAAAGCACAGTCTTTTGAAGGAGACAGAACTTGTACTGAATCCTGGCTTTCCCTTTATCCTCTGTGATACTTTGGCAAATCACTCAAACTGTGAATATCAGATTTTTTGTCTGTGTTTAATAACATTTGTATGCATCTCTATGAGGGGCATTAAGAAAAAAATCCTAATATATAAAGTGCTTAGTCTCAATCCAGCCAAAATACAGAGGGTCCCCAACTTCCAATGGTTTGACAATAAACTTTCAAATCCTTTATGGATCTATCAGACATAACTCCATCATAAATAGAGAAGCATCCGTAGTTACAATGGTTCGACTTGATTTTTTAACTTTATGATGGCTTTATTAGAGTTTATTAAATGTATTTTTTAAAATCAATTACTTTTAATATACATCAGGAAGATTCAACTTTAAAGTTTTATTTTTCCAGAATCATTTTTACATATAAACAAATATGTGCACCCCTCACCCCCATGCACTTTTGTTTTAAGCCCAAAGGTTACCGTACTATCCATATCTTCAGTACCTTCTTTTTGTCTTAAACTTGATATATATATATATATATATATATTTATGTTTTTTAAGAAGCATGTTTAATCACTTCATTACATGTTTTACAGTTTGGTAAACACATACATTAAAACAATTAATAGAATTTCCCATTCATCTTATCAACAGCATTCCTACAATCACCTTTTTTTAAATTTCAGAATATTACAGGGGTACAAACATTTTGATTACATGAATTGTATTGTACAGTTTGAGTCAAAGTTATAAGTGTACCCATCACCCAGATAGTGTGCATTATACCCATTAGGTGTGAATTTACCCATTCTCTCCTCCCCCTTCTTGATTTCTGTTGAATTTTACTACCATGTGTGCACATGAGTATTGATCCATAAGTTTCAATTTAGTAGTGAGTACATATGGTTTTTGTTCTTCCATTCTTGTGATACTTCACTTAAAAGGATGGTCTCCAGTTCCATCCAAATTGTTATAAAAGGTATTAGTTCGTGTTTTTTATGGCTGAGTAATACTCCATGGTATACACATACCACATTTTATTGATCTACTCTTGCATTGATGGGCACATGGGTTGTTCCCACATTTTGGCGATTGTGAATTGTGCTGCTATAAACATTCTACTGCAAGTGTCTTTTTTATAAAATGTATTTTTTTCCTTTGGGAAAAAATCCCACTACTCAGTAGTGGGATTCCTGGTTCAAATGGTAGGTCTACTTTTAGT
>CAUYSK010082995.1:0-24134 GCA_963575035.1 Avahi laniger | reverse complement strand
CATTTGTACTCGCCATCAAATTGGTACTAACTGATCAACACTAGGGTGATCACATGGCAGAAATACTCTCCAGGGATTAGGGGGATGGGGGCGAATCTACAACTAAAGGACACGGGGAGCACTAAAGGGAGGGAAGGGCACACCTTTAACCTGCATTTGGGTGAGGCAAAGACATGAAGTGTAACTAGAATGTTTGTACCCTCACAATACCTTGGAATAATAATATAAAAAAAAAAGGACAATAATGCTTTGCAAATGTATAAAAACTACTTTTAGCATCATGTATCTTGGATTCTGTATACTTATTCTATAAGCTGTGTGAAGATTGGATAATGAAAGCATTCTTCCATCCAAAAAAAAAAAAAAGAGTTTAATGAGGACATTTTACTATACAGTCAGCATGCTTAAGCATAAATGTTGTATCATCATGATAGTATAGATACCATTTAACATGACATTATATTCAACAAAGAGTTTTCTTGGAAAGACAACATGGTCATCATGGTTTTTCAAATATCAACTGTGTTGACCATGTGTATAGGTACTATGTGGACATGGGACAAAAGTAGAAGCACTAGTACCAACTCTCATGGCACTTTACGTTGATGACACTGTAATATCCCAAGGTAAATAGGTTTCAGGCCATGGCTCTGTGAGCTCAATTGATTTTAGAAACAGTGTTTATTGAGTTTATTTTTAGTTTATTGATTTTGTTTATACAGGGTTATATTTTTAAGTAATTGTTTGCTTCCCTCACTTGTCCATAGCTAATTGGGGGCAGAGACCAAGCTGTTTTCATCTCTGAATTCTCAATGACTACCACAATTACTTGCAAAGAGCAGAAGCTCAATAAAAGTTATGTGAAACAAAGGATGTTTACATTTTTGTCTCCCTGCCTTTCAGTTGTCGTTCATGCATGGTTCTATAAAAATAATATGCCTCTGGGAATCAGAAGATAAAGGAATAATTGGAAAATCTGCAACATTTTTATTCATACAAATATTTAATTGAGTTCAATTCCACAGGTAATCATTTAATATCTACTTTGTGCCCACCTCTCAGGTGAGAGTATGATGACACCTTATAAACTGTAAGACAGTATGCAAATATAAAGGGTTTTATCACAAGGTACTATATTAGCAATCACGTAATGGCTTTCATTAGCTTTTCACAATTGGATTAAAAAATGACCCTCCCACTTGCTGGCTTAGTCTAAACTCAGTCTCTAGGCCAATATGACTGAATAGGGATGTGTAGTGACAGTCTTCCCACCACAGTTTGGTGGGATAAAACTGAGCATAAGTCTTCTCTGAGACGTTGGATGAGTGCCTCCAGTTGTGCACTCTTGGTATTTTGTTGCCCTTTGGTCCCAGTGTACCTTCATCCTCCTGGCTGATACAAAGCACTATGGCATAGTGGTCCCAGAAAGAGAGCTGAGCTTGAATCCAGGGCTCATACTCTTTGACTGTCTAGCCCTGCTATATTGCCAGGCTAATTTCTTCAGTGTCTTCACATTCCAGTTTTCAATAGTGGAAGAATTTTAGGCCAAGCGTTGGCTCTCCTCTACAGTGTGTTTGAGAATGGGCCTATAAGCTTCAAACTGGGGTCGAAATATTTTACATAGTAAGGCATTGAACATATGACTAAAATCTTGTCTTGCTCATAAGACATGTATAGTCTAATGAAAATTAAAATAGCATATATAAAGTAATTTCTTTATTCACTAGTTTATTCAAAAAATACATACTGAGTACTTGGGAAAGGAATTACTATGCAAGCCCACACAGAAGGAAGCATTTGCCATCAGTGTCTGGAAATCATTTTCTTCAGAAGATAAGATCCCCACATTTGTGAAGGGAAGAGGAGAGCCATGCCTGTCCTAAAATGCCATCACAGAGATTTGGACACAAATACCAAAGTCTTCAGGGTAGAGAACAGCTATATTACAGCACATGGTGAAATCGGTTCACTTTCAGTGTGACAAAGCTGTCTGAATGAGTAGATCATCCAGATCAGTTGCAAACATCCATGATCAACTAAAGGGTCAACAGAATTTGCATTATTAATCACTACCTGTGAAGGTTTGCATTGCACCTGACTTGGGAGCAAAATTACTAATAGCATGCTTATCTGTAAATGGAAAGACCTATTCATGAGCTCTGTACATTTTTTTCCTAGGTGAAAATGAAGGTACAGATCTGTGTTCTTCCTGATATATCTTATCAGCATGTTGAACATCTTAAAAACATCATTGCTGTACATTACCTCAATTCATGGAAAGCTTCACTGAGACAACACTTAATTAAATATCAAATCTTTTTAGTATATTTTTAAAATAAGTGAGTCAGATACACTACTTATATTCAAGTATCTAATGGCAGCAATAAAACAATTGCCCAAGCATCAGGCTGTTTTTGAAGGTTTTTGTAAGCATTTGAGTTTCAAAATATGTTAAATATACTTCTTTTATATATAAAAAAGCATCCCTAACAAGAGCTTATGTTATTAAAAGACCAAATTTAGGACTTTGCATAGATCCTATTTGCAATATTTCAAGATTTCTCAGTTTTTATTATTTATTTTATATTTTAGCTGAAATATCCCCTGGATGTATAGTGATGATTGTAAAGAAATCTAGGGGAGATAGAGACTAGTTTACCAGAGTATTATAACATTTATAGTGCCAGGTTACCAGATAATTTTTCTACAATATTGTACAACTTCACCATACAATGTTGAAGCAAGAACACACCTTGAACTTCTTGCCATAATCATATACTATATGGTTGTCACTGAGGAGGAAGTTGAAGCCAAAAGACATCAAGTACATTGCTCAAGATCACAAAGCTAAATAGTAGCAGAATTGAGACTAGAACTCGGGCCATCATTTCCAAAGCTGCTTCTCTTTTCATTTTAGTATAAAGTAGGCTTATATTAGAGCACATTGGGGATTTATTTGTAAGGACCTCATCATAATGTAACTTTCCTTCATGGTATAGATTTGAAAAATGGTTAAAGAAGTCTGATAAATTTAGAAGGGATGTGTGTATGTGTGTGTGTGTGTGTGTGTGTGTGTGTGTGTGTGTATGTGCATGTGTGTGTGTTTGATGGGACTACATTTCTTGAATAATTATGTGTATAATAACAGAACTAACTTTTAATGAGCCTTCCACATGGAGCCACCTGCACATTCATTTTGAATTTTCTAGATATTTAGACCGTAGAAACATAGAGTTGGAAGGAGCCATGAATCAGTGCTCTTTAATCTCCTGGGAGGTTAAAAGGACCTCCTTGAGCAACAAAGGAAAGCCTTCTCTACATAAAAATGTATGTGCTCACAAAATTGCATATACCATGTCCAGGGGTTTCTGGAGCCACAATAACTGAGGATGCATTCCTTCTACTATCTCAGACGAAATCTCCTTTGCTAAGTGATATATGGAGGTGAGATTAGATCCTGCCATATGTGACCTATTCTAACTTCACTCTATATAAAGAAGTATACATATAAACAGCGAATGGGAGGAGACTTCCAAAGTTCACATCACCCCATACCTTCTTTTTTGAGTTACAATACTAGTCTTTCTACTTAGCCAATTAATTGCAATATTTTTGTCCTTTTCCTCAGAAGATTATATATGAATAAAATGCTATCATACTTTATTATATATATTAGATCATGCTTTACCTGCAAAGCATTGAGACACTAATTTTCAATCACAACTGTTGTAGGCATAAATTACAGAAAGGTTTTATATATAAAAAAGCATCCCTAACAAGAGCTTATGTTATTAAAAGACCAAATTTAGGACTTTGCATAGATCCTATTTGCAATGTGTAATTTGTATATATTCCTCACTGCTACATATGTAATCACCAACCAAGTAAGATACCAGAGCTATGAGATAACTTTCTATCTCAGAACTTCATTCCTGCTATAATTGTATAAAGATAATTGGAAGTGGTTTCAGTTTTTAAGTTTCCAGCATTTAATATGACAATTATAAAATTAGTGTACTTTTCAGATGACATACTTATTAATAGTTACATAATAGTCACAATTATCCAAATTACTTCCCATAAATGCAGCAAAGTGCATGTGTTTTGAAATCCACGGTTTGGCTTATTGATGTTGTGCACAGTTGCCCCTCACATCCTTTTGTAGAAGTTTTAGAAAGGCTTCTCCTTGTCATGAAAATCAGCAAAGAGTCATTACCACCTGATTGGGGGATACATGAAACTGGTTAGTTACAGCATTGCAGAGTTGGTTTCTCCAAATACATTGTCATTGAACAGGATCTCCTGGTTTAATAGGATTCTAGTCAATCCATAGAGAAAAAAAAAAGTAGGAAAGAGAACTGAGAATGTTTATCTGAAATGGGCCAGTGCTGGGAAGAACCTCAGAGGTTGGAAATATACTCTGTGTGAAGCCCTGGGAGCCAGGTGGCAGTTCTGCAAACATGAAAAACTAAGTACATTTGCCTTTCCAGTCACTATCTTTCACTCGTGTGATGAAAGCATAAAATAGAAATGTTATCAATTTTTACATTTATATTTATATTCTTTCCCTGTCATAGGCAGAAAAACCCTTTGATTTTGCTCTAAGCAGGAAATAACTTGCAATAGAAATCTATGTAGGCTACAGCTTCCACCTTCATCACGTATTATAGAGTTCCATTGAAGTGATAATATTAATGGAATGTGCTTCAGTTCATCTTCCAGCTTACAAACTTATTTGCTCCCTCTTGCTACTATATTTTGTACATGATTAGGTGCATTTTTCTTAGCTTGGCAAACAAAATCTTTCCTAATCTGACTTCCTCTCCAAATGCCCCCTCATCTCTTCCCCTACATAGAACCTACACTCTAGATCACTGAGCTATCTAAAATGCCACCTGTCATGCCAGCCTTTCCTTTTTCTTTAAATGTACTGTTCTATGTGCTAGAATTTCCATCTCCCTATCTGTCATGCAAAATCTATTCTCCAAGACTCTGCATGTTATTCAAGTCTTTCCTACCATGTCCCTTTCGCCATGAGAGAGATAATCGATCTGCTTTTCTGTGTTCTTCAGCACTTAGAGGGCTTTTCTGGTACGGCACGTACCAAGTGGTAGTGTAGTTTCTTTGTTTATGTGTCTTTCTTTCCTCGCTTGATCCAAGGTCAGAGAATGTGCTTTGTTTATCTTTGTTTATCTATGCCACCATATTCACAGCAAAAAAAAGTTGTTAATCTCCCATTTTGGCCTTTCTCACTTCCAGATGGAGAATAAATATTTGATGGCTTTGTGCTCATTGAGGTATTCTAAATTTTTTACTTTCAACTTTGACAAAAACTATATATTTAGCCATTTATTTCTCCATTATTTAAAAAAGTAATAGAATATGATAGTAGAATAATTAATGCATATTTAGCCAAACTGATTTGATCATTATTTTTTATAACTCCACCTGTTGTGTGATTATTTCATTCCCTTCAGTTGTACATCAAAATAATATGCAGTCTTTTGAAAATAGAGATGCCTCAATTCCATCCCTGAGAGATTAGATTTCAATTGTCCTGGGGGATTGAGGCCTAGACATCAATATTTTTGAAAGCTCCAAAGACTATTGAAATATGCAGGTGGGGCAAAAATGACTGGCCTAGAAGCTGGAATTGACAGGTGAAATAATGTCAGCACATCTCCTTGTTCTTCATTAAAAAGATTACAATCATTATTTCTTGAGAATATTTACTTGTATTGAGCACTTTTAATACCTTACAAGCATTTTATATACTGTCACACTTACTTTGCATACATTACATGCATTACCATTACATATATTGCTATCAATCAGATGGCATTTGGTAAATGAGCTAGCTATGACCGCAGACATTGATAATAGTAATTAGAGTTGGTCTTGAACATGTGGTAATGATTTCTAGTGATCCTTGTGGTTTGGTCATGGCTACAAAACAATAGGGTCTAACCCAAGGATCCAAATTAGGTTTCACCTCAGTGGCTGCTTAGAGAGCTATGTTGTGAATGCTCATTAAATTGCAAGAGGGCTCAGCAGGAAAGACTGTCGTAGTACTGTGATCAATTAGGCATATTGCCACAGTCCTGTGTTGGGGCAGTAAATAGATGCATATATATGGGTGCTAAAAATTTTTCTCCAGATATTTGTTTTTTCGGAAGTCTAATTGCCTTCAAGAGAATGAAAACTGGTTCATTCATCAGTGGCTTGCAACAAAGATGACTCAAGGACCTATACTGAATATCCCTTGCAAATTAATATAATGTAGTCCATTTGCAAGAGGTTTGTCTCTTGTTCCCCAGAAAGGCTGATAACTAATAGTGTCATTACATCTGTTCACTCCTCTCACCAAATCTGGTATGGTGGTACTGATCAAGTAGTCGAAACTACCAGAACCTAGAGATGTCTTGGACGGAGATAAGAATTTACCATTGAATAAAAATATTATAAAACTTCTTTGTCCCTAGCAGAAAGCACATACTTCCCCTTCTTTTGCTGCCTATGAAAAAGGAAAACTGACCTATAAAATGAAATTGAATCTGTGCCCCTCTGAGATCCATTTCTGTCTGATTTATGCCCTCTGTACGGACTGGAATATGGTAAGATATAAATTGCTCAGGTATTATAATAAATTTCCCTTCTCATCATTTCAGACTAGTTCTACTTCTGGGACAACACATTCTTTTAAAGGGAATCTAACTGTGATTCTTCATTGCATATTGGAAACTATAATTCCAGGGTTTGTTAGCACTTTTCCAACCTTTGAAATACCTCTCTGGAGGGTAACATAAGAAATAACGTTTATTTTTTAGGTTGCAAAATATTATGATTTGTAAGTTGTAACTCTAATTTAGTCATCAGTGTTGGAGAAAATTTATAACAATGGCACATTAAATATACACATTATATTTATTATATATATATATCAATTCAGAAAAATAAAGTGTAGAAAAGATGTATACTTAGAATCAAAGAAATATGAAAGAAATCTGGGGAGTTAGGCCCAGAGAGAAAACAAAAACCAAAAATCAAAACAAAACATGATTATACAATGTGACTCAGAGGAAGGGATGAAGGAAAAAGGAATCTGGGGACACTTTGGTTTTTCTCCCTTGATCTGTTCCTGCCATTAGTTCTAAAGTTGCATGTTGATGAAAGAAGCCAGAAACACCCAGAAGATTCTTCCTAAAGAAACTTATGAGCATAAGTTCCTGAGTGCCAGAGTCTATTGTTCTAGTGAATGTCAGAATGATTAAATATGGGAATCAAAATGGCATTTTATTTTGTAGATGGGTTATTACACTATATTTTTTGCTGTTTTCTTTTTAACTAAATGGAAAAGGCAATCAAGATTAGCCAAGTAGTGATATTATGAGCATATGATGGATACTCTTTACAGAGTACAGTAAATTTTCTTTAAAATGGTGTTTTGCTTTTACCATCAGTTCAATTATGTTGAACAATAAATTAAATAGAAAAAAAATTTAATATTTTATTTTGGCACAATAATGATACATGAATTTTTAGTACAGACTAATGATTCTAATATTTTAAATCCTCCTTGCTGTAGAAATAAAAAATATAAGACAAATATTCAATATGTCTTATTCTTAACAGAGTTTAAAATATGATTGATATCTGCATATTATTATCAACAAAATTCTATTTTAAGAGATTGTAATTTTTCGTGTATTTTTATGAGTCAAATGAAGGACGTGCTTGCATCTGTCATCTTAAGTACAATACCAAAGAGATAACCTGCTAGCTTCAAGACTGGATCTCTACACTAGTCAAATGTACCAGGTAATAGTTCCACTCTTACTTACACATGCTTCAGAAGATAAAACTTTTAGTCTTTTAGTCACATTTTCCCTTATCAGCGATTAGTTTTAGAAAAACAAATTTTGCTGTTGTTGTTGTAGTTGTTTTATTTTATTTTTCATTCAATACTTCTTGCATTTTATATCCCTATCCTGAAGGTGGTATTGAGTCAGGCACCTTTCTCTAGATTTACTCATATAGCAAAGCTTAGGCTCTTTTATGTAGAAAAAAGCCATTGATTATGCCATAGATGGCTTCAACAGAGGCAAGTTTAAAATTAACTTAAATTCAAGACTCCATTCCCATTTGCTGAAGGTTCTTGTCTTAGTCAGTTCAAACTGCTATAACAAAATACCAAAGACTGGGTAGTTTAAACAACAGATATTTATTTTTCATAGCTCTGGAGATTGGGAAGTCCAAGATCAAGGTGCTTTCTGATTCAGTTCCTGGTGAGGCCTTCTTCCTGTTTTGTAGATGGCAGTCTTCTCACTGTGACCTCACATGATGGAGAGAGAAAGCTCGTATGTCTAGCTCCTCTTGTAAGGGCACAAATCTTAACACAAGGGCCCCACCATCGTGACCTCACCTAAAACTAATTTTTTCCCAGTGGCTCCATCTCCAATTACTGTCACATTGGGTATTTGGGCTTTAGCATATAAATTTTGGGAGGAAAGAATTCAGTCCATAGCAGCTCCTAAGCAAAATGTCTGCTGGACAGGAGATCCAACCCAATTTTGTAGCATGCAATATTGTCCCCACCAGGGACTCAAACTAGACTTCTCTACATTCTTGATTTTATTTCATGGATTACACTTAAGTTGTATCCAAGGGATCATTAAAATAGAGTTATGGGTAGAAAAAAGATACAGACATCATGACTTCTTTTTCTTTCTTTTAATGAAAAGAAAGGAATTTTTAAAAATTTTTGGCTAGTTTTTGATTCAGTGCTTTCATGAACGATGATTCCCTTGCTGTCACGGAAAATCAGAGACTGATCTGCAGCAGTCACTGGTGTTATCTATTCCTGTATATTAAATTACTATAACATTTAGTGGCATAAAACAACAAGCTATTATGTCCTCCTTTCTGAGAGTTAGGAATTTGAGAGTGACTTACTTCAGTGCCTATGGCTCAAGATCTCTCATAAGATTACACTCAAAGTGTATACTGGGTTGCATTCCCATCTAATGTTGTGATCCAGGGGTGGTGGGTGGGGCGGTAGGGGGAAGAATTCACTTCCAAACTCACTCAAGTATTTTTTGGCAGGCCTTGATCCCTGACATGTGGGCTTCCTCAGAGGATTACTTCATGGCATAGCAGCTGGCTTCCCCCCATAGCAAGTGATGCAAGACAAAGTAAGAGAGACAGTATCCAAGGTATAAGTTGCAGTCCTTTTATAAACAAATATCAGGAGTGACATATCATCACTTCTTCTGTATTCTATTTATTAGAAGTGAGTCAATAAGTCCAGACCACACTTGGTAGGGGAAGGGATGTTGGTGGTGATGAATAACACAATGACATGATATCAGATGTCAGGGATAATTGGAGACCTCCTTAGTGTTAGACTAGCATGCTTTCTTTCTACTCAATTTTGTATTTAATGTATATGCCTATTTTGAAGATCATAGTTTCTGAATTCTTCATTTGAATATTTGTTTTCTCTTCCATAGATTATATTCTTCCTCCACAAAGTTTAAGAGCATTAAATCATGACATACACAAAAATTGTTAATATGATCGTATAACGTATATAAAATCTCAATGAGAAAACAAATTTAGAGTGGATGTGAGGGGAGAATTTCTGGTAATATAAGGACCCCTGAAAATTGATTCCTCTATAAAAAAAATTTAGACCACTGGGAAATATGTCAAAATTAACTTTTTCAGATCCCTGAAAATTAACCATAGTCTTGCAATAGTCTAAGGAGTATTTATTTAAGAGAAATAGCCAAGTCATGGTAAGAGCAGTCCGCCTCATGGAATTTTAATTTGTCCTATCATCATCCTCTTTTCCTTGTCTCCAGCCTTGAAAAATAACAGTCTCACAAGTATAGGAGTTGAAAAATTATAAGTTTATCATCCATTGGAAATGGAGGAATCAGTTTAGAGCTCTCCCAAAATCCACATCCACAGAAAACTGTCATAGTTTGACCTGTCAGCTCCCTGATAAACTCCATAATTGGGGCTTACCTTTATTTGACTTGATTCAAAGCTGGCTGTGTACAAATAGCCCTGTTCCAAGGCCCTTTATTGAAAACAACCAATGGAAATTATTTAAAAATCAGTTAAGGTGTGTAACCAGTTGGGAAAAACAAGAGGCTGAAAAAAAAAAAACATAAAAGGAAAAACTGTAGAATGGAATGTCCATAGCTGTAAAAAGCTATAACATATTCCTGGGAATCTAGAAGACCATGTGAATATGTAGTGATGTATGCATTCCAAAGGATAGATGAATACATGAGAAAGACCTGAAAAGGCTATAATCTCTCACCTCTTGCTGATTTTGAGATTCTGTGCAACCAAAACATGGAGACTAAGGCAGAGTTAGTTGTCCACTATCTGGATAAGTGTTGAACGTGTGCCCCAACATGAAAACAGAGCCCCTCCCCAAAGACTAAAAGAGTTTTTGTCTTCAGACATTTGAGGAAATCTCTGTTCAATCTTTAGCTGACCACTAAGTTAACTGAGAAGAAGCTTTAGTGGCCATATATGCCAAAGAATACAGACTTTACAGAAATAGTTCAGAAAAATTACTAAGTAAGCAAACAGTAATTACGACAAGTAAAAAAAAACAAAACAAAAAAAAACCCCAAAACAATGAACTCTGTCAAGGGGGAATGAAGAGGAAGGAGGAGGGAGAATCTGATTTCTGGAGTTGCCACATTGTGTTATTTAAAATGTCTAGTTTTTAATTAAAAATTATGAGCTATGCAAAGAAACAAGGAAGCATAACCCATACACAGGAAAAATGTTAGATTTCTTAGATAAAGACTTTAACTTACCTGTGATGGCTAATATTATGTGTCAGCTTTACTGGATGAAGGTATTAGATAGCTGGTAAAACATTGTTTCTGGGTGTGTCTGTGAGGGTGTTTCTGGAGGTCAATGGTGTGCGAGTTGTTGGACTGAGTAGGCGAGATTCATTGTCAATGTCGGCAGGCACCATCCAGCCAGCTGGGGGCCCAGATAAAACAAGAAGGGAGAAAAGAGGTTAATTTTCTCTGTCTCTCTCTCTCTTTCTCTCTCTCTCTCTCTCTTTCAGCTGGAACACACCCTATCAAAAAAGTGAAAAGCAACCCAGGGAATATAAGTGTTTGCAAATCATATATCTGATAAGAGTTTAATATTCATAATATAGAAAGAATTCTTATAAGTCGACAAAAGACAAAAATCCAAATTAAAAATGGACAAAAGACTTGAATATATATTTCTTCAAAGAGTATATGTAAATGTCCAATAAATATATGAGAAGATGCTCAACATCACTAATCAGTAGGAAAATGAAAATCAAAACCACAGTGAGATAGTACTTTAGTCCTACTAGGATGGCTAATATTTTTTAAAAAGAGAAAGACAATAAGAAGTGTTGGTGAGTATGTGGATAAATTGGAACCACCATACACTGCTGGTGAGACTGTAAAATGATACAGCTGTTGTGAAAAACATTTGTCAGTTCCTCAAAAAATTAACCATAGAGTCACCATATAGCCCAGCAATTCCATGTCTAGGTATATATCCAAGATAACTAAAGCATATGTCCACAGAGAAAAATATACATGACTATTCATAGAATTATTATTTATAATAGCCAAAAAGCAAGACCCACCAAAATGTTCAATTGACTAATAAACATATTAATATATTATATATTCATACAATGGAACATTATTCAGCCACAAAAAATGAGTGAAGTACTGATATACGCTATATGGATGAACTAAAATCTTATGCTTATTTAAAGAAATCAGACATGGCTGGGCATAGTGGCTGACTCCTGTAATTCCAGCCCTTTGGGAGGCCAAGGCGGGAGGATTTCTTGAAAAGAAGAGTTGGAGACCAGACTGGGCAACACAGTGAGACTCTGTTTCTAAAATAAAGAAATTAAATCAACTGGGTGTGGTGGCACATGTCTATAGTCTCAGCTACTCAGGAGACTGAGACAGAAGGATTGCTTTAGCCCAGAAATTCAAGGTTACAATGAACTCTTGTCATGCCATTGCACTCCAGCCAGGGCAATCGAGTAAGACTACTCTGTCTCCAAAAAAAAAAAAAAAGAAAGAAAGAAAAGAAAGAAACCGGACATAAAACCAGATACAAAAGACTACATCTTGCACAATTGATATTTAATGTCCAGAATAGGTAGGCAACTCCATTAAGATAGAAAATAGATTAGTGGTCCCCAGGGATTGGAAGAGGAAAAATTAGAAATTTCTTTTGTGGAAATGAAAACATTCTGGAATTATATAGTGGTGGTGATTGCAAAATTGTGAATATACTAAAACTCATGAAATTGCACAACCTAAAAAGATGGAATTTATGATTTGTGGATATTTTAATAAATAAAGTTTTCATTAAATAAAAGTGGATGGAAATTACTATTAATTTTAAATCTACTACAGAGTCCAAAAGGAATTTATTTCTCAGTGAAACTAAGCATGGGTAGTATAGTTGCTGGTCCTTGGATAATTCCAGAAACTTATTTACACATAATCATAAAGAATATTATTAGAGATTCAGAAATGTAGTCTAGTTTGGATTAACTTCTAAAAGATGAATTATTTCATCTTGTTTCTTTTCTGAAAAACTGATAGGAACCAGCTCTCCATGTCCTTGCTGCTTCTGGCTGGGAGAATGTATATTTCTTTTTCTTTAATATACTCATACCTGATTAAGATGCAGATCTAGAAGAAGCGAAGCTCACATTTCTTGAAATTTTGATTCAGTTTCTGAAAAGGTCATTGCTGGTTCTTCTCTGGAATTGTTGTCTCTCATTAAAAATAAAACAAGCAAACACAAACCAACTGGTTCTGCGATGTTGGCCATCACCATCAGTTGCATGTTTTGCAAACACAACTGAGCCCTTAAGTTCTTTTCTTTGGCAGATTTGAATACTAAAAAGCTTTATGGTTTCTACTCATTTGCTCAGTGTTCATTGGTTTTGTCCAACACACCTTATTTTAATCCAAGTCTTAATATTAAGTAGAGCTGTAGTTGGCAGGAATGTTGTTTTTTTTTTTTTAATGGCATGCAGGTACAATATAGGAGAATGCAAAAAGGAACCATATTTCTACTCCTTCAGAGAAAGTGTGATCTAGCCTGCCAAAATTTCAATTAATTGATATAAACTCAAGAGTTGGTCAGGTGTACTCAGTATAAACCTTCTCTGGCGTTTAGGAAAATTTTCAGCTGAATAGAATTTGACATTTTAATAAAAGGAAGTGTGGCATTATGTTGCAGTCAGCATGCCTGACTGGAAATAGCCAACCATGCCGAGAAGATTATAAAGCTTTTCCTCACGCCCTTTAACTTGAATCCAGTAATCAAAAGATTGATTTAGTTTTCAAGTTTAATTTTCAGCTCTAATTTTATTATTTTCCCAAATCAGCTAGATCTTTTTAATCTATTGGATCAGCTGCAGCTGTGTCTCTGCTTGTGCTTTGGGATATACCTTACGCCTTATTTATCCCTAACCATAACAAGAGAAAGAAAAAAACGACCGGAGCCATTGCTTTTCTTTGAATCAAATCACGTCCCTGAGTCCAGGAACTGGAATAATCTTTCTCCTTCAGCTAGAAGGATGTAGAGTATAAGGATTAAGGAAATAAGAAAATTTTCTTCATGAGTTTAGGGAAAAAAAAAATCTAGGGCCGTTCACCTAATATACACCAGAGTCCAAAGGCAAAACAAATAAAGGAATATTGAGACTGATAAAAAGGATCATTGACCTGGAGTAAACATCACTTTTAAAAACAAGGCCCTTAACCTTTCTTCTAAGCAAGTATAGAGGTACTTTTATTTGGTGTATACATTTCAGCACAACAGAAAACCCCGTTGTTCCACTGCTGATGTGAATTGCTAAACTAACAACCACTTATTGTAAAGTCAAGCTACTCAATTTTTCTCAGATGGTATAGAAGGGCTATTTTAAAATAAAGTAGATGTTGGGAAAGGATTTTTACTGTGCTTATAGGACCCAGTCTTTTACTGGATACTTCTTTATTCCTCTTGAGCTCTGGGATCAGGAAGTGCAGACGAAGGCTGCCCTGGCTCTGCAAAATAAAAGGCATATATCTGTCTGTAGGAAGCAAGGAGGGACTTGAGGAGAGGGGGAAAACATCATGAGTTCCTGAATTTGGGGGATCTGTTTTATGGGGACCTGGAGATGATGAGAAAGCTGCCAGCTGACCTCATCTTTCCACATCTTTTTTCTCTCATGCCTCCTGCCTCACTGCTCACTTATCTATCTTTTTCTGCTATTATATTTGGTGTTTCTTCATTCCCAATGTGTTTTAAGACACAGGCACACATGCTACATTAAAGAATTTGGAATTCGAAAAAAGAAAAAAAATAAAGAATACCTTAGCATTTTATCACAATCTGTTACCATTTTTTGTATTCTTCTACCTCTGCAGACTTTTGTCTTGTACATAGTACATTATTATAAATCCATGCTTTTACGTCCTGTTTTTTTTTTATGGAATTTCAATCAGGTAAAATAAAACATACTTTAAATGCAACAAAATAATTCTTATTAACAGTGGTTATTTCTGATAGTGGGACTGAGTACAAATTTTATTCTTTTGCCTAAACTTTTCTGCACCCAAACAGAAAAGGAAGGTGAATTCTCTGGGAAAGCCTCTCCTGGCATTTTAACCCTCGCTCTTGAGCACAGCCAAGCACTGAGCACCTGCTTTGAATAGCAAGTAGCCCAGAGAGCTGCTCAAGCCTCTTCCCAGGTGGGATGAACAGAGATCCAGATTTCTGTGGAAAGAGACCATAAACTAGATTACAAATCAATGTAGCATACTATAGTGCCTTGCAACTGCAGGCTTAAACCAAATCACCAGAAGGAGAATGAAGGGCTATCGCATTTCATCATTAGAAAACAAATACACTTTAGTTAGGCATTAGGTATTTAGTGTTATCCCAGGAAAAAAGAAATGAGGGGATTTTTCTACAGCAGACTCAGCAGCTGTGCTGCACCCAATTATTATTCCAGGGAGCCTCAAAGGCTCTTCTACCTAACTCCACTCACCATGGAATCCCTTACTGTTGCTACCCTTGCTTCCCTGCATGACTTGGGAGACTTTTCAGTAAACTTAGTCTTTTCAGTGAAATGTGAAGGGAGGGATGGTGTGAGAAGCATTGTTATATTTTCAAAAGCTCTTACCAGAACTGAGTATCTTTTATTAGCACAGTTGATTATGATGATTAAATATTCCTACTTTGGAAGGCAAAGAGAAACAGAGGGAAAATACTATTTCATTAGAGGTCGTTTGGGGAAAGAAAAAAACATGTTGTAAGCAAGTCTGAGTAGTAAACATACCATGGAGTAACACAAGGTTCGAAAGTCTTAGCCCAAGTTGGTAGAATGCCTGGAACCTACACATGGGGAAAGATGAAGGAGTGTAATTGAATTTTCTAATGACATATACGATTATGTCAGCATGACAGAAAAATGAATCAATCAGGCACTGAATTATAGTGGCAAATACGTTGTGTGTTACCTGATGCCTTTCATAGACGGGAACAAAGAAAAGAGTATATACAACTTCAATTCAAAGGGAAAAACAGAGGTAATCTCTAAGTTTGTGAAATGGAATTTAAGTTCGTGGGCATGTGACTGTTCATTCATTATATACATTTACTGAGTGATGGCAGGATGGAGGGAGATGTAAATGGTAAAGATGTAGCCCTTAAGGAGCTAGCTAAGGCACGCTAAGACGTGTGTGTGTGTGTGTGAGTGTGTGTGTGTGTGTGTGTGTGTGTGTATACCACTCTTATGACCCTGACCATTTTCTGCCTTGAATTAAAAGAACGGACTCAGCATTTGCAGAGTGACATTTTAGTACTCAGCAGTTCAGGGTGCAAAGGAAAATTCCTTCTCTCTAGCTACGGCTTGGTATCTGTGTGACCATAGATGGGGATGGATCATTTGAATGTTAATTACATTATGATAAACGAATAATGTTTACTCAAACTGAAGAGGTATTTTATGAGAAACTACACTCAAATGTTTATAGCAGCACAATTCACAATTGCAAAGATGTGGAAACAACCCAAGTGCGTGTCAATTCATGAGTGGATTAATAAAATGTGGTATATGTATACGATGGAATACTACTCAGTCACAAAAAACAGTGGTGATCTAACACCTCTTGTATTATCCTGGAGAGAGCTGGAGCCCATTCTACTAAGTGAAGTATCCCAAGAATGGAAAAACAAGCACCACATGTACTCACCATCAAACTGGTATTAATCTATCAACACTAACGTGCACACATAGTAGCAACATTCATCGGGTGTCAGGCAGGCGGCGGGGAGAAGGGAATGGATATATTCACACTTAATGGATGTGGTGGGCACCGTCTGAGGGATGGACGTTCTTGAAGCTCTGCCTCGGGTGGGACAAAGGCAATATACATAACCTAAACATTTGTACCCCTGTAATATGCTGAAATAAAAAAAGAAAAAAGAAAAAGATACTACTTTAAAAAAAGATTTGCCACATTAAAAACAATAAAAATAATCTAAATGATTTAGTCTCAAATAAATTATTTTGTTGTTTATTTGAATTATTTTAGAAACACAGTTATAAGGCAAAGATTTCCTTGTAAGCTTAAAAAGACTTGTGCATCAATTGCCAGCAATCCCGCTTATTCTACCATGCTTTCCTTACTGTTCACATCTCTGGAAGAGGAGATTTGATATACTGTTTGGTCTTAATTATCTCACGATTCTTGATCTATGAGGCCAGATGGATACAGCTCCAGAATCCTGACATGAGTATTGCTTTCCAGGCCAGCAGAGGGTAGAAGTGCTGTAGAAGTGCTGTTTGCAGTATCCTAAAGGTGAGAGACTGGTTGCTTTGCTATTAGACATCACCTAGGTAAAGAAAGCTTGATTTGCAATGTTCATTATAAATGTGTTAGAGGAACTAGTGTGAGTTGAATCATTAAAGAGGAAGATAGCCATGACTTGTTGATTTTGAGATTGGCATGTCTGTACTACTGACTTCTGATTTTTAGACCAGGTCTCTCTTTTTTTTTAATGGAACACATCATTTTTATTCAGAATTTGATTTCCAGTGCAAGCTTCAACAAATTCCATACCCCTGGACTTTTTTTTGCAGCAATTACAGGAGTACAAATGTTTAGGTTACATATATTGCCGTTGCCCCACCCGAGTCAGAGCTTCAAGTATGTCCATCCCCCAGACAATGCACACTGCACCCAATAGGTGTGAATATACCCATCTCCTCCTCCCCCACACCTGCCCGACACCCGATTAATATTGCTACTATATGTGCACGTAAGTGTTGATAAGTTAATACCAATTTGATGGTCAGGACATGTGGTACTTGTTTTTCCATTCTTATGATACCTCACTTTGAAGAATGGACTCCAGCTCCATTCCAGCATAATACGATACATGTTAGTTCACCATTGTTTTTTATGGCTAATTAGTACTCCATGGTATACATATACCATATTTTATTAATCCGCTTATGTATTGATGGGTACTTCAGTTGTTTCCACATATTTGTAGTTTTCATAGGACACATGGAAACTTAGAAGAATTGCCATCAGACCTTACTTATATTAGGCAAGAAATTCCAACAATGTAGTGTAGTTTAAATCTCTTAGAATTGCACAGAAGAGAAAATACACATAATGAACAAACTTAGAAAAATTTCATTCCTGCAAATACAAAAGGAAAGTGAAATTAAAGCAACCACAGAGTATCATTTTCCCCTATGAAATTAGTGATAACAAATAAAACAAAAGGTAAGATCTACCAACAGTGAAGTTCCATTGAAAGCGATCCACCAATATACTGCTAGAGGAAGAAATTGGATCTATTTATAGGGAAAGAAGTATGAAAATACGTCTCAGAATCTTATGGATATGAATAGTCATCAAATTGAGTATTTTCTTTTTGTTAGATATATTAAAGATGACCATCATTGAATAGATAAATTTGTTCATTGTGGCATCAACTTCAGAAAATTATGAGTCTCTCCTAAGCAATCCTCAAGCCTGCCAGTTGCCATTATGGATGTATTTTCTGTATATTTTCCAGGCCTCGGTTCCTAGAAGACAGGTTGCAGGCTTTTATATACCTGAAAAATAGCTAGCACATGGTTTTAGGTAGTAAAACCTCAATGCGTGTTTTAACAATTAAATTTATGCTTTCAATTCCTATCACTTTTTTGGGTAAAAAAGTCTGTGTGTGTGTGTGTGTATGTGTGTGTGTGTGTGTGTGTGTGTGTGTGTGTGTATGCACACGCTTCAGTCTTTTGTCAACAGTTTCTGGAAAATAATAAATTTTTGTTCATTCATTCATTCAAAAATATATAAGAAATGACAGAAACTGTTCTAGGCACTGGAATACAGCAGCAAAGCTTCAATCCTAGGACGGGAAATGGACAATAATCATGAAAAGCAGTTATGTAATATATTGTAAGTTAATAAGTGATACGAACAAACCATAGAGCAGAATAAGAGGGATTTGAATTGCTTGATGGTAGTTTGCAATTTTAAATAGGATGATCAGGTCACAGACCACCGAAAAGGTAACATTTGAATAAAGACTTAAATGCTATGAGAGAGTGAGCTGTGTGGATAACTAGAAAAACCATGTTCCAGATAGAGGGAGAAAGGACAAAAGCTCTGAAGCAGAAGTATGTCTCAGAGGTTTGAATTACTGCAAGGAGGTCAGTGTGGCTATAGTTCAGCAAGGGAAGAACAAATTTAGGTAGTAAGAAATGAAGTGAAAGAGGCAATAGAAGGACAGGTGACTAGGACATTTATTCCTTGTCATTGGACATACCATGGGAGAAATGGAAAGCCTTTGGGGAGGTTTAAACAAATGAATTACATGATCTGACTTATATTTCGATAGGGCATATTCTGACTTCTCTATTGAGAAGGACAAGGGTGGGGGCTAGGAGGTTAGTGGGAGGCAATTGCAATCATACATGTGACAGGTGCTCTGGCTTAGACCAAAATGGTGGAAGTGAAGGTAAAAAGAAGAAGCCTCTGGATACGTTTGTTGGAAGACTGAGTAAATGAATAATATCATGATGTGGAACTAACAGTAAATCACTAAATAAGCTGTGAGACAGCCAAAAATTTATAACATCAGATGAATACTAAATATCTAAGTCAAAGTGTACAATATTCTCAAGTTATGAATTGTATTAATATCATCACAGCATGATTTTTCATGGTGATTTTCTACCCAAAGACTTTTGACAGTGCACAAAAGTTATTTCATATGCAGAAAAAAGTGGAGAACAATCCAGCTTAGTTGAAATGCAAACATGAAGAGGCAGTAGAGATTCACTTACTGTCTGGGATCGTATACACAAAAATGATCCAATGCTTTTAAGCACTTGAGTCAGTAAAATAGCAAGTTGCTCAGGGTTGCTCATAAATAGCTAAACATCAGAAGTTAAATCCTTAAGTGACAAATGTCTGTGTGACCCAAGATTTTGAAAGAATTTCGTCCTGACATTTATAATTTTCTTGATCCTCTGTAAAAGGATATCCTCTTTGGAGCTGCATGGATGAAGAGACTTGTGGAATATGGAGAGGGTTCAGAAATCTGTTACCAAAATGACTTAATCATTGCAAAATAAGGGTTATGAGGAAAGGCTAATGGAACTAGGATTGGTCAGCTTGGAAAATACAAGACTAAGAGGGGATTTAATGATGGTCTGTAAGTGTATAAACAGCTATTACACAGGAAATGTTCACCAGCTGGTCTCAATCTTCTCTTATGCCTGAACAAGGAGAATGGAGTGTAAATTGCATCATGAGGAATTTAGGCATAATACTAGGAAGAATTTTCTAATAAGAATGTTGTTAAACATTGAGATATGTTGTCAGTCCAGATTTCATCTGACAATGTGTCTGGAATTCCAAACATTTGGTCTATTAATGTCAATTTAATATATATTTCCTGAGAGCAAGGTACTATGGGTTAAGATATTTTCTATGGGAGGCCATTGATAAAATTCGCCTATTGGCTTAGAATGAAGAGGAGTATAATTTGGCTTATACAACTAGTGAATTATAAATTAGAAACTAGAAAACAGAAACCTAAGATGGTATGAAACAAGACCAGTTAATTTTGATATGAGGTTGTCGTGATATGGTGGAGGGGAAAGGAAGATGTAGAGTGGAGAATCTAAAGGAAGGAGTGAAGGTGAGCTTTGAGAAATAGCTGGATGAAATTGAAACATGAATACTCATTTTTCTCAAGGACAAAGGCAGTATCACAGGTCTGCCTGTGGCACAGGTGTCACAGGTCTCTTTGCCCTCTTGCTTCAGGGAAGTAGGGTGGGGCAGTGGCAGGGAAGCTTGTACTGAACGAGCGAGTCCCATGGATGGAGGGGAATGCAAAACAATCAAAAGAGACAGGAATGCAAGACACTTTTCCGCCAAGACCAATTTAATTTCTGATAATGACCTTTACTTCTCCCACTACAAGTTTCTTTCTCTTGGGGGTGGAATGGAGTTTGGAGTAATTATTTTCTTAGACACTTTTTTTTTTTACCGCATTTGGATTGAGAAGAGGGGTAAGCTGAAAATGAGAGGTGCAGAGATTTCTGTTTGAAGTCAAAGACTGAAGACAACACCTGATATTGATACCAACTCAACCTGTTTCTTATAATTTTAACTCATTTGTTTAATCTGTATTATGTTGCTGTAAGAAGAATATGTGTTCTGAGTTTATATCTAGTCTTTTTATAATAACAGCTGTTAGACTTTCAATAAGTTTATTAATCACTCTGAGCTTTACATTTTCTCATGTTTAAAGTGGAGACAGTAATTATCTCAATGAGTTTCTGTGAGAATTAAAATGCTTAACAAAGTACTTAACACCTAACAGGTACTCATCCTATGCTAGTTCCTTAACACCTTTTACATGTTACAAGCCCTCAATTATGGAATGACATCATTTCATGTCCTTTCTTTGATGAGCACTTTAAATCTTTTTTGCTTCAGTCCAAACTTCTCCAGTTACCTTAACTCTTGTTCATATGGTAAGGCATCTACGTTGCTCTCCTTAAGCTTCTCTTAAATGTATTATTATCTTCCTTAAGAAATGGATTGCTCAGAATGGAACACACAATTCTAAATATAATCCCATCCTGTATAGGGTATTATGATGTTATTATGACCTCCCTCCATGTGGAAAATATATTTCTACTAATACATCCTAAATTGTATTGCTTTTTTGGCAGACACATTCTACTTTTGACACAAATACTGAGGAATTTTTAGAATCTGGATTTTCCCTAGAGATGCTCTAAGTCTGGCTGTGTCTGAAGGTAATACACTGGAGAAAATTATCATACGTGGATGTTTTGAGATTAATGGATCTGTGATTCTCAGAGACTGGGCAATCCTGAATGAGCAAATTTAATGTCCAAAGTATCTAATTGACTTTCTAAAAATCATAATGTATAACATTACATAACATCATATAAATATTCCTGTGTGTTGGCCTAAATTTCAGGCTACTGTATCAATTCTCTTTCTTTACTGCAAAACTTTATGAAAAACCTGCTTGTGTTTACTGCTTTCACTTCCTCATCTATCAAATTTTCATCCCAAAGCAATCTGGCTTTCACCTGAAACTGCTTTCCCCAAAGGTAAATTTCACTAACAATCTAATTACCCAACCCACTGGTTTCTTCTCAGTTATTTTCCTCTCTAATCACTCTGTGGCATTTGACATTATTGACTCTTTGTATCAGTACCATTCTAACCAAAGAAAAAAATAAGAAAGTACATGAATATTTAAAACAAAAACTTGAATGCAGGGAACTGTTTCCATGGGCAATAAAAGAACTGAGAAGTCAAAGAGTGGACAGTAAGGTCACCTAAAATTAGCAACACCAGAAACCACAACAGTCCAAGGCCAAAGAACAAATGGAAGAGCCAGGGTTCTAAAGCCCAGGAGATAAAATTACCTGGATAAATCTAGAATTACAGGGGGACCTAAAGACACAGAGGAAAGACAGTTGCTATTTTAGATGTCATTTGAGGCAAAGAGAGGAATATATACTCTGAATTCTCTCCACTCCTTACCCTCCAAACCTTCTGTCAGTGCCTCTGATTGGCTGAACCTAGCTGGATGTGAACTGTCAATGGAGTCAGGTAAACAGACTGAAGAGGTTACCCCCCTCCCGAAATTTGCCATACAGAACAGAACAGGGAAAAGATGAGAAATGGATATGAAGTAAAATAGTCCCTAGATTGACATGGTAATTTTACCATTCGGCATTCATCCTCATACTTCTAACCATGTAAAACATCTTTTACACTTCTTCCTAATGTGAGGCAAATATCTGTCATACAAACAATAGTCACATCCTCTACTCAACCAAGAAACACAAATGGACTCATCATTCATTGTATTCATCCCGATTTCAGAATATTTAGATAATATAAAAAATGCCCCATCAGACTCAAATATGACTCCTCATGATCAGGTAGCCCATGGACTAATTTGTAAAGCTGCACATCTCCAACTCTACATGTACAAAATAGAGTTATACTAATTTGTTTAACTATTCACAAGGCCATAGTTAATATCAATATTTATCATTTCATTGAATGGAACTAAATTTACCCTGCCACCCAAACTAGAAAACCGCAAGTAATTCTAGAATCCTCTTCTTTCTTTCCGCTCATTCAGTCTATCATGATTACTGTCAACTTCACCATTTTAGCATCTCTCAAATCTTCCACTACCACTTTGTTAAATCAGGTTTTCATTGTCTCCCATTTGGATACCTGAAATAGTCTAATCAGTCTCTCTATCTTCAATTTCTCCCCTTAGTAATTAAAACTCCACACTCTTACCAAGTTGAGCCATCTGAAACACAGATCTGATCATGTCATATCCATTGACCCTGCATCAACATAAAATACAGGTTTCTTAATATGACTGTCAAGGTCCTTCACCATCTGATGATAACTGACATATCCAGTTTTATTTCCCTCAACCCCAAACATATTTCTTCACTGTATGTATGTTATATTATAAAGAGTTCCCTAATATACTATGAAGTTTTACATTTTAGCCCTTAATAATTATATTTCCTTTACTTGAAATGTATGTCCACTTCCTTTACCTGTTGGAATTCAATTGACTCTTTAAAGTTTAATTCAATTATCACCTCTCCTGTGAAGCCTTCTTTGATTCTCTGCATTCCTACCTGCATCAGATTTAATTACCCCTTCCTTTATACTTATGATCCACTTGGTATATATTTTTATTATATCACAGATTACATCCTATAACTTTGTTTTCTTATTGATCTCTTCAACTAGTCCAAATTTGCCTATCAGTGTCTACCAAAACATTTGGGAAAAAGTTGGTATTTAAGTCCATTTTCTGTTGCTATGACAGAATAATTGATGCTGAGTAATTTATAACGAAAAGAGGTTTATTTAATTCATAGTTTTGCAGGCTGGAAGGTCCAAGGACATAGTCCTAAATTCTGGTGAGAGCTTTCATTCTGTATCATAAAAGGGTAGAGAAGGTCAGAGAGGAAGCTGACACATACAAAACCAAAGAAGCATCTAAGCTTTATAACAATCCACTCTCACAGGAACTAATCCATTCCTGTGAGAACTAATCCAGTCTTGCCAGAGTGAGAACTCACTATTGCAAAAACAACACCAAGCCACTCATGAGAAATCTCCTCCTATGACCCAAACACTTCTCATTAGGCCAGGTCACACCTCCCAACACCACAATATTAAAGATAAAGTTTCAATATGAATTTTGGGGGAGATAAACCATATCCAAACCATAGCATTGTGCCCTGGCCCCCCAAACCTCATTTCCTTCTTACATCCAAAATACAGTTATTCTTGTGGAAACAACCCAAGTGCCCGTCAATCCATGAGTGGAATTCTTTTTCTTAAAGGGGATCCAGACCCCGTAAAAGTTTGAGGCTCCACAAACCTGGATTCTCTCTTGTTTATGATGTGCCAGGCACCCCGCCAAGCATTTAACTACTTTAATCCTCACAGTAACCCTACAAGGTA
>CAUYSK010082992.1:0-22066 GCA_963575035.1 Avahi laniger | reverse complement strand
AACTCCTGGCTTCAAGTGATCCTCCTGCCCAGAGTGCTGGGTTTACAGGCATAAGCCACCTCACCCAGCCTAATTTCCTTATCTTTAAAATGGTGATTAAATTGGCAAGCCCTGTGGGGTTTTTGTAATAATGACAGGAGACAGGCCAGGTGCGGTGGCTCACGCCTGTAATCCTAGCACTCTGGGAGGCCCAGGCGGGAGGATTGTTTGAGCTCAGGAGTTCGAAACCAGCCTGAGCAAGAGCGAGACCCCGTCTCTACTAAAAAAAATAGAAAGAAATGATCTGGACAACTAAGAATATATAGAAAAAAATTAGCCAGGTATGGTGGTGTGTGCCTGTAGTCCCAGCTACTCGGGAGGCTGAGGCAGAAGGATCGCTTGAGCCCAGGAGTTTGAGGTTGCTGTGAGCTAGGATGACACCATGGCACTCTAGCCCAGGCAAGAAAGTGAGACTCTGTTTCAAAAAAAAAAAAAATTAAAAAATTTTTTAAAAATTTAAAAAAATTAAAAATAAGCAATCCTTCAGAGAAAAGCAGGTGGCACTATGAGATACACGTTTAAAAAAGAGAAAAAGCAATATACAAGTAAGTTTTCCATTCCAAAGAGAATGCTAAATTTGTGTTATTAATCTGAAAATTAGTAAATCAAGAATGTTTACATAAGTCCAGAAGCACTGTATTTTTAAAACCACACACACACACAAAAAAAGCAGACTGCTGAACAATGGTTGGTTTAATCACATTTTTTAAAAACACAATCCCACAACACAAAGAGTGAGCCCTAGCGTACACTACCAATTAATAACAATATATTGATACTGGTTCATCGAATGGAACAAAATATGTCAAATTAATGCAAGATGTTAGTAATTGTGGAAATGAGGGGAGGGAAGGGAATGTGGGAACTTTCTGTACTATCAGCTCAAATTTCTCTAAATTTAAATAAAGTCTATTAATTTTTTAAATTCTGCCTATGCAGACAAATTTGCAAATAAATATTTGTATATGCAGACACAGAGACCTGGAAAAATCTATATCAAACAGTTTCCCATGATTATCTACAAAGAATGAAACTAGAAAGAAGTGTATGAGAAGGAATTTTTACACTATATAGTCAGCCCTCCATATCCATGAGTTCCACCATCTCTGGATTCAACCAACCTTAGACTGAAAATATTAAAAAAAAAAAGCATCTGTACTGAACACGTACAGACTTTTTGTCATTATTCCCTAAACAATACAATAACTATTTACATAGCATTACACTGTATTAGGTATTATAAGTAATCTAAAGATGATTTAAATTTAAAGTATTAGGGAGGATGTGCATAGGTTATATGGCAAGTACTATACCATTTTACATGAGGGACTTGAGCATTCACTGATTTTTGTATTCACAGGATTGGTCATGGAACCAATCTCCCACAGATACCAAGGGATGACCATGTATCTTTGGACTGTCTAAACTTTCCACATTGAACAGTACAAGGAGAGGCTCTGTAGCATACTGATAAAAGCTTGGGTTCTCAAACCAGACTGCATGGATTCAAATCCCAGCTCCATTTATTAGCTGATAAACTTCAGCAGTTACTTAATTTCTCTGTGCCTCAGTTTCCTCACCTGTAAAATAGAAATGATAATATGTACTCACAGAGCTGCTGCAGGGATTAAATGATTTAATAATACATGTAATGTAGTGGAGAAATACTTTACATGTATTATCATCATCATCAAGCATCTATCATTCCTGAATTTCCTTTTTTTTTTTTTTTTGAAACAGAGTCTCACTGTGTTGCCCGGGCTAGAGTGAGAGCCATGGCGTCAGCCTAGCTCACAGCAACCTAAGACTCCTGGGCTCAAGCAATCCTACTGCCTCAGCCTCCCAAGTAGCTGGGACTACAGGCATGTGCCACCATGCCCAGCTAATTTTTTCTAGATATTTTTAGCTGTCCAATTAATTTCTTTCTATTTTTGGTAGAGACGGGGTCTCGCTCTTGCTCAGGCTGGTCTCGAACTCCTGAGCTCAAACAATCCGCCCGCCTCGGCCTCCCAGAGTGCTAGGATTACAGGCGTGAGCCAACGCGCCCGGCCTAAAACCTTTTATTCATATTTCCTGTTCACTACCATAACTGATGTGCAATGAATATAGTGGGCAGAAAATAGAATGTCTTTGATAAAGATAATAGAAAATGGAATTTTGGAAATAAAACAATATGAATAAGAAAAATTAAAATGTTATACTGGCAGTTCATACTTTATAAGCACAAAGTGTAACATTTGCGATATTACAGAAAATTGATCTTGGAGTTCCCAGCCTCCAGAACTGTGGGCAATAAATTCCTGTTGTTTGTAAATTACCAGTATAAGGTATTTTGTTATAGTTGCCCCAAGGGACTAAGACAGGACTAGAGAAAAGGCTGTGTCTCCTCCTGCTCTGTGTTGAAATATAAATGTATGTATATGTTCCTGCTAATAAGTCATCTCAAATACACCATCATAGCCTATAATTTTTTTCTTTTGTATTAGTATTTATCCCTTTTCTCCACTAAGAGAGACCTTCAATTCTGCAATTTAGTCACAAAGAAAAATTCCTAATAGTTGATTAGAGCAAAAACTGATTATTCATTCTTGATTTTCAGGTTGTTGCAAGACATGAAGATTTACTGGCACAAGCAACTGGTATTGAGTCTTTGGAAGGTATATTTCTATTAATTTTTACAGATTATATAGAGCTAGACAGGGGATTGGCAAGCTTTTAAAGGGTTGGATAGTAAATATTTTAGATTTTACCAGTCATACAGCCTCTGTTGCAACTACTAAACTCTGTTGTTGTAGAGTGAAAGTAGCCAGATAAAATGTAAATGAGTGTGTGTGACTATGTTTCAGTAAAACTTCAGTAAAACTTTGCTGACGTGTGAGCTAAACTATCTTGGTTCAAATCCTTGTTTTACTACTTACTAGATGTGTGACTTTGGGCAAGTTACTTACCCTTTCTGTGCCTCAGTTTTCTATCTGTAAAACAGAGGTATTAATACGTACTAACATAGCATAATTCTGAGAATTAAATAAGTTAGCAAAATGCTTAGAACGATGCCTGCACATGCTTAGTGCTCCTGTGAGTGTTAGTTAATTAAAATAACAAAAACATCAATACCAGAGTGGACAGTAGTGGAAGGAGGCTTAAATTCTTTTCTTATTTTGCCTTTTTTGGAGTCTTTCTTTGCAACTCTTTTTTTTTTTAGTCAATAATCAAATGTTTATTGAGTGTCTGTTTGGTATAAGTAACTTCTAGTTGCTATGGTGGAAAAACAGCAGACATAGTCCATGTCTTCAGGGAAACAAAACATATGTACAGTACATAGCATTTATATTTTTAGTACAGTAGACAGAGCACTACACTTGTCTTTGCAACTCTTTTTAATGAAAGTAAAGTAGAATAATAATACATTGTATTTTCATTTTTATTAATCCTCTTATTTTTGTTTGGCTAAATCTTTTATGAATTTTTCATTCTCTCTTGATTAAATTGAACTACATCTCATAAATATGAAATGTTACTATTGTGTTTTACATTATTACTTGTATTGTGATTACTAATATTAATCATTGCACATCGAAAGAAAGCTAAGTGATTTTTCCCTCTGTTGATCGTATTCTTAAGGAGGGAAGGAGATTGTTTTCTGTGATGCAGTTTTCTTTAATACTTCCCCAAGTTTCTCATGCATTCAAAAGTATTTATTATTCTTAGCATGTATAATGTTTCTAAGACCTCTTGCTGAGGAACTTAGTATCTTTGGAAGTAATAGTTTGTTATTTGAAAGTCTGGTATGTATATCCAACTAAGTTCTTGGGAAAATTAAAAGGCTGTAAGTGCTGAGCCGTAATAATAGGGTCTCTTTCCTCATGGAATTTTGAGGAATTTTTATTAAGCCTATTTATTTATTTTTGAGACAGCGTCTCACTTTGTTGCCCGGGCTAGCGTGCCGTGGCGTCAGCCTAGCTCACAGCAACCTCAAACTCTGGGGCTCAAGCGATCTTCCTGCCTCAGCCTCCCAAGTAGCTGGGACTACAGGCATGTGCCACCATGCCTGGCTAATTTTTTCTATATATTTTTAGTTGTTCAAGTAATTTCTTTCTATGTTAGTAGAGATGGGGGTCTCGCTCTTGCTCAGGCTGGTCTCGAACTCCTGAGCTCAAATGATCCACCTGCCTTGGCCACCCAGAATGCTAGGATTACAGGTGTGAGCCACCACACCTGACCAAGCCTATTTTATTAAAAAGAGATATTCCCATTCATTTCTTCGCACAATCAAATAGTAATTGAGAACTTATTAGGTACCAGGCATGTGTGAACAATAGACAAAGTCACTGTGGTTATGGAATTTATGTTCTAGGTACGGAGGTAGGCAAAAAAAAGTACAAATAGAAAACTTCAGATATTTTTAAGTTCTACAGAGAAAACAAAACAGGTGATGGGGTGGAAGAAGGCGAGTCCTTAACTATCTAAGATGGTCAGGTAAGGCCTTTTTTTGGAAGATGACATTTAAGCTGAGATCTAAATGATAAGAGGGAGCCATCATGTGAAGATTTGGGGAGAAGAGTGTTGTAGGGTTAGGGAACAATAAATGAGAAAGCAGGATTTACCTTGGGATGTTTGAGGGGCAGAAAGAAGGCCAGAATGGCTGGTGTTTAGTGAATGAGGGAGAATCTTAGATGAGGGTTGGAAAGGAGTTTGGATTTCATTCTAAATGCAATGGTAAACCATTACAGGGTTTTAATCAGGGTATTTATATGATGAGATTAATACTCTAAATAGTTTACTCTGGTAGTTCTATAGAAAGGCAAGAATGGAATCAGGGTTACTGATTTGGAAGCCATTAGAATACTGGAATTTGATGATACCTTGGATTAGAGTGGTGGTGGATGGGGTAAAATGAAGGCAGAGCTGATAGGATTTTTTGATGGGAGATGAAAGAGCTGACCTGAGACACCACAAGTGATTCCTAGGATTTTGGTCTGAAAAATTGGATAGATGATGGTAGGAGTAACTGAGATGGGATAGAATGGAGGGGATTATGAGTTTCAGTGGTTGAGAGTGAGCAGAAGTTATAGTGGACATCTTAAATTTGACATAACAGTGCTCAAGGAGAGAGACAGGGAGGGTGGAAGGGAACAAGACCGTAGATAGGTAGATATTAAAAAAAAAATCTTTCTATATAGATATGTGTGTGTGTGTATAAAATCAGTATTTTATTGAACAGATAGTATTTAAAACACTGGGATTGAATGAAATCCTAAATAATTGTAGATGGAGAAGAGAAGATAGTTGAAGATCAAGTCTTGGGGGTACTCCAGCACATAGGGATCTAACAGAAGAAAAATAGGAATAGTTAATGAGATAGAAGAAAACCCAGGGAATGTGATGATTTGGAAGCCTAGGCAAAAAAAATATTTCAGGGAGGGAGTGGTCAACTGTCATGAATTTCTAAGAGTTCAAACAAGATAAAGACAGAACTGACAATAGAATTTGACAACTTGGAGATTTCTGTTGACCTTGATAAGATCTATTTTGGTGGAGTATTGGTGAAAACCTATTAAGAGTGGATTGTGGAGAGAATAAGATGTAAGGAAATGGTGTAACAAATAAAGGCAGTTTATTCTTGGAGGTTTATGATGAACAGACTGTAAAACCAGCAGAAAAGTGGTAAGTAATCCAGAGAGGACTCTATTGGACTGAGCCATATTAATGCATACTTACATGCTGAGAGGAATACTTACTAATTCTAATGTTACTTTAATATATGACAACATGTCTATTCTTAAATTTATTTAGAATATTATCTTTTCAAAACTACAGCTTTGCCAGTTGAAGACAGAAACTGAGTTTTAAAGAATGGAATTCAAAATAATTAAATATCTACATTAATTGAAAACCTAAATAATAAAATTTAAGATCTATCTTCCTGGAAATGTTTTTACAATTTTGTACAAATTTCTTCTTCATGTAAACCTAGAGAGTACAGGCAATAATATATTTGCTGTCCATGGTTATTATTTATATAGCACATAATTCATTAATTCAACAAATATTTTTTGACTATTCTGGGAAGAATTTCAAGTTAGGCTCTGATCATATGGTCGTGAATGAAAAGATACTTTCCTTAAGTATTAGGAATTTATTTGGGAATTTATAGTCCAGTGGGGGAGTAAAACATTAGACAGATATGCAGGTGGATATGTAATTACCTAATACAATTAGTGCCACAAAGTAAAAGGATAATATGCTGTAGAAGAAAATAACAAGAGAATCTAAATTAGTTGGGAGATCTGTTAGTAATTGTTTCTGTTAAGCTGACTTGAAGTAATAGTAGGAGTTTATCCAGTAGGACCATGGGAATGGGGATGAATGTTGAACAGAGTATACCAGGCAGAGAGTACACCATTTTCAGTTTGTGCCAGGGCTTGGAGACCAATGTGGACTATAGTTTTAATACAGGAGTGACAGGAGCAAAAGGGAGACAATGGAAGATCACTTAGGCTTTTTTTTGTAATTGTGGTAAAATACACATAACATACATTTACCGTTTGTACTATTTTAAAGTATAGAGTTCAGTGGCGTTAAGTATGCTTACAATGTTTTGCAACCATCCCCACTATCTAGTCCCAGAACTTTTTCATTACCCCTAATGGAAATCCCATATCCATTAAGCAATCACTCCCCATTCGCTCGTAGGTTTCTTTGTGGGGCAAGGGTTGGAGTGTGAAACTAGTTATATAGGATTTTACAACAGCTCAGAGAAAAGATATTGGTTGCTTGAATTAGAATGATGATGGAAAAAGTTGAAATTATTAATATATGTATTTTTTTAATTTAACTTTTTACTCAGTTTGACTCCTTATAAATTTGTAAAGCCAATGTAAGCTGTTATGTTTTCCTAGGTGTTCTTCAGATGATGCAGACAAGAATTGGGGCTTTACAGGGAGCTGTTGATAGGTACTGTTCTTCATTTTATAAATAAATGGAATGGAAATATTTTATTCATTGATGTTTTGAAAATGATTTGATTTTCCTCTTTTTTTCCTTTAGGATGAAAGCAAAAATTGTTGAGCCATACAATAAAATAGTGGCCCGTACTGCACAACTAGCAAGACTTCAGGTAGGTTCTCACTTTTATTTCTTTATACTTTATTATTCATGTTTTTATAAGTGGGCAAATTTCAGGAGTATGAATTTGGAAGAAATAAGAGAATGAGAATAGAATAGAGGTCAGAAGTTGGAAGAGTTTGGAGAGCTCAGAAGAAGACAGAAAGACAAGGGAAAATTTGGAATTTCTTAGAAATTGGTTAAGTGGTTGTGACCAAAATGCTGATAGAAATATAGACAGTAAAGGCTATGCTGATCAGGGCTTAGGTGGAAATGAGGAACTTATTGGGAACCGAAGCAAAGATCACCCTTGTTATGTCTTACCGAAGAACTTGGCAGCATTATGTCCATGCCCTCGGACTTTATGGACAGCTGAACTTAAGAGTGATCTTAAGGATATCTGGTAGAAGAAATTTCTAAGCGGGAAAGTGTTCAAGAAGTGGTGTGGCTGTTTCTAACAGCCTACAATCAGATATGGGAGCAAAGAAATGACTTAAAGTTGGAATTTATAATTAAAAGGGAAGCAGAGTGTAAAAATTTGGAAAATTCACAGCCTGGCCATGTGGTAGAGAAGGAAAAAGTGTTTTCAGGCAAGGAATCCAAAGATGCAGCTGAGCAACCACTTGCTAGAGAGATTAACCCGGATAAAAGGGAGTCAGGTGCTAATAGTCAAAACAATGGGAAAAAGCTGTGGAGGGCATGTCGGATATCTTCATAGATCCTCCCATCACAGGCCCAGAGGCCTAGGAGGACAGAATGGCTGGGTGTGGGAGGTTAGACCCAGGGTACCTCCTTGGGAAATTCCATGCTGCTTTGGCTCCAATCCTTTGGCTCTAGCTCTGGCTCAAAGGGCCCCAGGAGATGGCCAGGCTATTGCTCCAGAGGATATAAGCCTTGGCAACTTCCAGGTGGTGTAAGTCTGCAGGCACTGCAGAATTCAAGAGTGGTGGAAGTTTGGCAGATTTCACCTAGACTTCAGAGGATATATCAGAAAGCCTCGATGCCCAGGCAGAAACCTGCTGCAGGTGCAGAGCTCTCATAAAGAAGCCTCTAACAGGGCAGCGTTGAGTGGAAATGTGGGGTTAGAGCCCTTACAGAGAGGCCCCATAGGGGTACTGCCTAGTGGAGCTGTGGGAGCAGGACCATCACCTTCCAGAGCCACCAGCAATGTGCAGTCTTAGCTTGGAAAGGCCACAGGCATTGGACTCCAACCTGTGAGAGCAGACACATGGCCTGTGTCCAGCAAAGCCACAGGTACAGGGCTGCTTGAGGCCTTGGGAGCCAACCCCTTGCATCAGTGTGCCTAGAATGCAGGACATGTAGTCAAAGGAGATTATTTTGGAGCTTATGCTTTAATGTCTGCCCTACTGGGTTTCAAACTGGTGTGGGGCTTGTTACCCCTTTCTTTTGGCCAATTTCTCCTTTTTCGAATGGGGAATTTTACTGAATGTTTGTTCCACTACAGTACATTGGAAGTAAATAACCCATTTTTGATTTTACAGGCTCAAAGCTTATAGGGAACTTGCCTTGAGTCTCAGGTTAGACTTTGTACTATTGAGTTGGTACTTGAAGAAGTTGACTTTTGGCAACTATTGGGATGGAATGATTGTATTTTGAGTGTGAGAAGGACATGAGATTTGGGGGGGCCAGAGGTGGAAATGCTGCGGTTTGGATATGATTTGTTTGGCCCTGCCAAGTCTTATGTTGAAATTTGATCCCCAGTGTTGGAGATAGGGCGTGGTGGGAGGTGTTTGAGTTGTGGGAGCAGACCCTTCCTGAATGGCTTGGTGTCATTGTCCCAGGAGTGAATGAGTTCTCACTCTTAGTTTCCATGAGAACCGATTCTTGGCACCTCTTCTTTCTCTCTTGCTTCCTGCTCTCACCATGTGCTGGGCTCCCGTCGGTCTTCTGCAGTAAGTGGAAGCAACTTGAGGCCCTCACCAGATGCAGATGTAGGTACTGTGCTTGTACAGCCTGCAGAACTGTGAGGCAAACAAACCTCTTTTCTTTATAAAATTAACCAGTCTCAGGTATTCCTTTGTAGCAATACAAATGGACTAAGACAGAAGGTAGCTTTGATTTTTTTGGAGGAGTTTGAGGGATTGGTATAAGTTCTTTAAATGTTTGGTAGAATTCAGAAGTAAAGCCATCAGGTCCTGGGCTTTTCTTTGATGGGAAACTTTTTATTACTGAATCAATCTCCGTACTAATTATTGGTCTGTTCAGATTTTCTGTTTCTTTTTGATTCAGTATTGATAGGTTGTATGTGTCTAGAAATTTATCCATTTCTTCTAAGTTCCAATTTTTTTTTGTTCTGTTTTGAATTTTCTTGGGGAAAAAGACATACAAATTTATTTTAATGTGTATATATGGGAGCCTCTGGAAGGAAGACCCAATTCCCCAGTGAGGTTTAGAAGCTTGTATGCCTTTCTGAAAAAATAGGTTTTGGGAGGGGACAAAAGAGGAATTCCACTGAAGGCCAATAAAGGATTACTAAAGAAGAAGAATGGATGGGCAAAGATTAACTGGTAAATAGTTCACTTTGGAATTGGAATGAGTCTGAGAGACCAAACGTTATCTTGTTAGAATCTTTAAGTGTGATCACATTTCTGGTGTTACAGGGACTGGAAGAAAAGAACAATTGTTCTTACTGAGTCTGGATCTTAGGCAGATAAAGAAACTTCAACTTTTTTGGGAGAGCCAATGGTGGGGTGGAGAAGGTCAGAAAGACCTTGAGGTTTCTTCAGTCAGTCCAGCATATCAAAATGCCATATTTTTGGGTACTGGTTTGTGAGCCCCAACATTCTCCTATCTGAAATGTCCCTAGAAGTTTCACATACTAAAAGCTGTGTTGGTGACTGTGGAGGTAAAATTGAGTTAAAAGCTGAATGGCAAAGGATGCTCTTAAATCAGTCTTCCATTTCTGGAAATAGGCCAGTCCCATTAAACAGCTGTGTCTCATTTCAGGAAATGACATTGCAGATAAGTTTTCAAACGGAAGAAAATATGAAGGTTAATATTTGGAACAGTTTATAAAACAGTTTCCTTAGAATTTGGAGGGCATCCAGTTGGGGTGTCTAGATGTTAAACTGGAAGCATCTTCAGTTAAACTGAAAGTAGGCAGTGGCAATCTGACAGAGTCTTCTTACCTGGAATTTGTATGTAACAAGGTATGCTTGCAGGGCCTCAGGAAAAGGTAGTGGCAATTTCATTGAGTCCAAGTCAGAGAAATGGAAGAAAAATTTGGAAACATTATTTGAAGACTTGTAGCCAAAAAAGAATTCAAGATTCAGTTCAAATTATAGGCAGATAACAAAAATTCAAAAATGATGGACAAGGCTAGAATCTAATAATGTGTTTTTTTTTTTTTTTGAAACATGATTTTCTCTCTCCAGTTCCCCATTTTTACCTAAGACAAATCATAGTAGAACCGAGGGGGGTGGAGGAGGTGGGTGAAGTCATACCTAACAGGTACGATGTACACTATCTGGGTGACGGACACACTTATCAGTTTGACTCGAGCAGTACAAAAGCAATCCAAGTAATCAAAACATTTGTGCCTCTGTAATATTCTGAAACTTTTTTTTGAAAAAGTATTATTTTTTAGGGGAAAAAAAACACATTCAGAAATATACAGCAAAATGAACTTGCGACCACCACACAGCCACGGCGGAAGCCCTCCCTGTGGTCCCTCACAGTCACATCACCCTCCATCCCTTTCCCCTCATCCATCCCAACCAAGAGAAACCGCTATTCTGACTTTTCTGGTACTCGCCACCTTACTTTTGTTTATGGTTTTATTACTGAAATATATCTACCTGAGTGCCATAATTCCATTTTGCCTGTTTTTAATCTCTACGTTCCCTCACCATCTTTTTTATTGCAATTTGTTGCATCTATTGGATGATGTGTCCTATAATTTCCCTCAGACTGGGTTTTGTTGACTATATTCCCACAGTATAATTAAACAAGTTCCTCTGTCTTCTATATTTCCTGTAAATTAGTAGTTGGATATGGACAGTTTCTTCAGATTCAGGTTTAATATTTTTAGCAAGATTGATCATTAGGTGGTAGTATATTTATAACATACATAGATGATTTTGTGTTGTTAGCAGCCACTGATACTCAGTGAAAATCTATTAAAATATAAGTGATTACAAAATGGTGATACTCCAATTCTATCATCTCATATTTATTTGCTAGCACATAAAATTTCACTGTAACAAGAAACTTTACCTCATCTACTATCAGTTTACCCAGGGGCACTGTTATAGTCCTTATGTACATCATACATTGTTTTAATTATAGGTCATTGTTTAAATTTAGGCAACAAGTTAAAATTTAATTTGTTAAGTTAAATTTTTAGTTTCATTTAATTTTGTTTACAACTCCAGTTCTTAAACATACTGGAACTGTGCACCATGCATTTCTTTTGTTTTTTCCTTTTGTTTAATACTATTGATATATATACGTGTGTGTTTGTGTGCGTGTGTCTAAGTGACAAGATCTTGCTCTGTTGCGTAGGCTAGAGTGCAGTGGCATGATCATAGCTCAGTGCAACCTCAGACTCTGGGCTTAAGCAATCCTCCTGCCTCAGCCTCCCGAATATATAGGGCTACAGGCGTGTGCCACTAAACCTCGCTAACTTTTTTTTTTCCTAGAGATGGGGTCTTTCTATGTTGCCCAGGCTGGTCTTGAACTCCTGCCTTCAAGCAGTCCTCCAGCCTGGACCATCCAAAATGCTGGGATTGTAGGTATAAGTCACTATGCCTGACCAATACAATCTTTTGACAGTAATTTTTAAAGATCTTATTTATTTTTGCCACATAGTTAGGCATTAGTGTTAAAAAAAATTTATGTTTATGCAAGACTTTACAATTTATAAAATACTTTCAAGTGTTCTAAATCATTCAATTTTCATGATAATTAAGTTTAGTAGTTATTTTTTATGAGTGAGTCGTCATTTTATGGGTGAGTAAACCAAGGTTCTGAAACTTGCTTGTTAAAGTTTATATAGCCAGTATGCAGCAGAATTAAGACTGAAATAAATTTCTTCCCCTAAATTTAGGATTCTTTGCTTTTGATTCTGTGGAATATATATAAAAGAAGAAAAAATAGAAAATATAGTTCCTGTTTTTTAGAGGCTTTCTGTAGGTAAAGAAAGCAAAAACAAAAACCAAGTTCATAGAGGAGACATCAAGCTCCAAAGAGCACCGGATTAGGAGTTGTAAGGCCAGACTGCTATTCTTCATCAGTCTAACTAGTTGCATGACGATGAACAAACTTAAGTATCTTTTTTACAATGAAAGTTTGAACTAAATCTGTGATCTTTTAGAACTCTGGAATGCTATGATTCTATGAAGCTATGATAGTTTCTTTTGTTGAATATTTTTATTTTTTATGGTTTTACAAGCATGAAAGGTTAAGACTGTTCATGTTTAAGATAAATACTTTATTTTTATTGTTATTAAATATTAAACCTCATTTTCTACACTCAATTATTATAAAAAACAAATTTTACCATAGGGACAGCTATGTTGAATAACTTTGGCCAAATTATTATATTACAAAGGGAAACAGAAAGGAAGGGAGAGAATTGAAAACAAAAAGTGCCTAGGTATGTTTTTGAATCTTTATTTCCAGTATTTAATTTTTCCTGCATTGACTTATAATCAATCTTAGCTTAGGAAGGATGTTTGTCTTAGAAACTTGTTTCCTTTCAGAATGTTTTGTTTGTCTAACGGCTCTTTGGAAGCTTATTTATGTATTAACCATTGTTATTGTGTTCACTTTGTCTAGCCATTTTTATTTTAAGACTTGGAGAAACTTTAATCTTTCTATTTAAAAAAGATTTCTGTTTAATATTTCTTTATATTATGAGTTCCTAATGAATTTAAGTATGTGTGGTATAGGAAAACAAGAAAGAAATAGCTATAAAGGATGTTTTTGCTTTGAATATAAAATCCCTATGATTGTACCCCCATTAGAAGAAAGTACTTTTATACTTACTTTTTGTTTTCCATCCCCATTTCATTCTTTTCACAGAAAGCCTTTTCTTTCTCCAAGCAGAAGTTTCTTCTTTCATTTATATTCATGAATATATCAGTTGAATTTAATTATCACCCTGAGGATCATCTCCATCTTAGCTCATTTTAGTAATAGTGTTTGCTTATGAACTGCCTTAATTTTTCATAACATTTTTTTTAAAAGCTTATCATCCCTTACATAGAATGTTTGAATTTTTAAAACTTTTAAATTATCTAAGAAAGTTCAAATTTTTAAACTTTAAACTCTTATAAGTTTTCAGTACTTTTTTTTTTTTTTTTTTTTTAGAGACAGGGTCTGACTCTGTCACCCAGGCTAGAGTGCGTGGAGTGATCATAGCTGCAGCCTTGAACTCACCGCAACTTTGAACTCCTGAGCTCAAGCAATCCTCCTGCCTCACTCAGCCTCCCAAGTAGCTGGGATTACAGGCATGTGCCACCACACCTGGCTAGTTTTTAGTACTTTTAATCATAAAAGTTTAAACATATACAACAGCTTTATTCATATTTCTCACATACCTATCATATAATTTTCCTTTTTAACTTTCGAAACTCTTCTATCATTTCAGTTTTTAACTTTTAAAATTGTATGTTTTTTAGCTTTTAAATTAAGTTTTTAATTTAACTTTTTAACTTCAAAGTCACGTAAATAAGAAAGTTGGAGAATATAGGCAGTCACTCCCTGGGTTACGGACAACCCAACTTACAGTGTTCCATACTTATGGACAGGCTCCCAAGGCTCCCCGTAAGGGTACTTTATAACTAAAAAATAGTTGGGAACTAGTTTCTTCTGCACGTGTCAACAAACCCAAATGGTACAAGTGGTTCATTGGTGCTGCATGTTTATGCTAGCAGCTAGTCTCCTTGTTTATGTGGTCACTTATGCACAGCATCACTTTCATCTTAACTTTTTTATTGGATTTTGTGAGTTTGTTTCCCCTTATAACCATGCTTACAAAGTGAAAGTCCATTGCAAGTCCGAGTGAGCCTGCAGCAAAGAGAAAGGTGATTATGATGGAAATGAAAGTAGAAATGAGTATTAGGAGAAAGGCTGGATGCCATTATTTGTTGGGAAAGCATTAGGCTTCAGTCACTCCCCTGTCAGAACAATTATAAAGGATTAAGTGAGAATAATGGATATGTAAAAGGCAATGCTTCAATGAAAGCATCATTTGTTACTAAGCAGTGTAGTGGATTAGTTATTGAAATGGAAAGGTTATTGTTGATTAGGTTAGAAAATCAAAGTTAGCATAACATTCCTATTAGCCTAATGTGGTGCAACATTAGGTGAGTGTTAAACTTTAATATTCTTTTTTGAAATTTCTCCTATCTCAACTTTTTGTATGAGTTTATTTGTATGTTCTGTTTGTTTGAATTAAAAGAGCACAATAGTTTCTGTAACTTATTATCACAGTACAGGGGTATTATTTTTATTACAGTATTACATTGTATTATTATTACCACATATGAGCCATTATAGTATTGTTATTATTACCATACATGTAATCAAGGATCCAAGTTACATACAAATCCGACTTAAAGACATTCTCAGGAATGTGTCTCATATGTAACCTGGGATCATCTGTATTTGGAATGAAGGAGGAAGCAATCACCCAGAAAACCTCTCTTTTTAAAATGTGTGTATGTATATGTGTTTCATCATAAAGTTTCGTAGGGTCCTTTTTGTGTTTTCAGTTGATACATCAAATAATTTTGTCCACATTTTTATGTGGAATCCAAACTGGATCTATAATTTTCCACTGAACAAGTGAATTTATTAGGAAGGAATGAAGAAGAAAAATGGCAACAGCAACATAAAATGCCAATCTTCTCAAACATTATAAAAACATACAGAGCAACTAGGATAGCACATCCAAAATCCCATACTGTTGGAAATGATGTTGTGCTAACCTTTAATGGGCATGGCAGCTTTTATTTTTACTCTGGGAGAACCAGTGTCTAGCTACCATGCTATGAGGAAGCCCAAATTAGTCACATAGAGCTGACAGGTAGGGAAGCACTGAGGCCCCATACATGAGAATGAAGCCTTCTGGTACCGTCCAGTTCAGCCTAGTTAGTTGAATGCAGCAGTGAGTAATTCCAGGTGACACCACATGGGTCAGTTGAACCCTACCTAAATTCCTGACCCACAGCATGTAAAATAAATCATTTTCAGTTGCTAAATTGTGGGCTAGTTTCAATAGATAATTGATATATCAGCCAAACTGAATTTTAAGTGTAGAGACTACTGTTAACATAACAAAAATGTAGGGAATATTGTTCCCATGAACTTTTCCTTAGGAATCTAATGGACAGTGTACTGCAGACAACCAAAATGACTAGAGAAACATCAATGTCAAGACAGAACACTAAAACTAGGATTAAATGAGTGTTATAAAGAAGAGTATGTTATGTAATAACTATTTCTTTGCCAAAACATAGAATTCAGCTGTAAAAAAATGGGAGGGTATATGCAAAAATTTAAGCTATTTTCTGCAATCGTATTTTTTATCATAGTGTTGGTTTTATTAATCAGATATTTTCTGTGTCTAGTGCAGCAAAGCAAGTGAATAATTGTACATTATCCTAAATTTGTTATCTCCTATGTCTTTGAGAGCCAGGAGTCTCTGTGGAAGAAATTATATACAGACGTAAGATAGAAGGTTAAATAAACGCCCTGTGCTTCTGGCTGTTAATTGGAAGTATCAGTATGAACTCTGAGATATTTTAATTTTATTTTAAAATAGTATATACCTTATATGTGTACATGTATTTTTGTACATATGTATATGTATAATGTTAATCTGAAAATGTTTTATGTGTATTGTGGAATAAATCAAATGAATATTTATGTGATATTTTAATTCTGACATTTCCTAGCTATGTCTGCAGAAAAGTCCCAGAAATGAGCAAAACTAGTTCCCAGTATGTGGTCTTGAAATGCTGTTTTCTACTAAAAGAAACCAGGGATTTTTTGAGAAATCTTTGATTCCAGGCCTGTGGCATGAGATGTATAAAATGATCCTGGAATATTTGTATACCACATACCAAGGAAGCTGTCAACTACGTTCATGACAAAAGGAACTCAGGAACTGACTTCAAGAGGCTCTAGGCTAGATAGGTCAACTATCTTAGTGTTAGCACCAAAAGTCTCAAATCCTGGGAAACTTTTCAGTCTCAGGCAAAGTGGTACAGTTTATCACACCAAGAGGCTCCCATGGCCAAAATGAGATGATTTAAACATCAATAAGGATAAGAACTACAATGGATTTCCATCTCTCGTATGTTTAAATCTGTGAGTTCATAATCTATGATAGCAACCCTCTCCCCTATTGTTCAGCATTGGCAGATATTAGGATACCATTACTTCATTTTAAAAACTGATAAACCAAGGGAAAGATGAAGTATTTAATATTCATTTTTACTTTCTTGCATGAACAGTGCCCCTGGGTAAACTGATAGTAGATGAGGTAAAGTTTCTTGTTATGGTGAAATTTTATGTGCTAGCAGATAAATATGAGATGATAGAATTGGAGTATCACCATTTTGTAATCACTTATATTTTAATAGATTTTGACTTTGAGTTATCAGTGGCTGCTAACAACACAAAAAGAAAATCACATATGTATGTTGTAAATATACCACCACCTAATGATCAATCTTGCTAAAAATATTAAACCTGAATCTGAAGAAACTGTCCATATCCAACTACTAATTTACAGGAAATATAGAAGACAAAGGAACTTATTTAATTATACTGTGGGAATACAGTCAACAAAACCCAGTCTGAGGGAAATTATAGGACACATCATCCAATAGATGCAACAAATTGCAATAAAAAAGATGGCGAGGGAACGTAGAGATTAAAAACAGGCAAAATGGAATTATGGCACTCAGGTAGACATATTTCAGTAATAAAACCATAAACAAAAGTAAGGAGGTGAGTACCAGAAAAGTCAGAAAAGCGGTTTCTCTTGGTTGGGATGGATGAGGGGAAAGGGATGGAGGGTGATGTGACTGTGAGGGACCACAGGGAGGGCTTCTGCCGTGGCTGTGTGGTGGTCGCAAGTTCATTTTGCTGTATATTTCTGAATGTGTTTTTTTTTCCCCTAAAAAATAATACTTTTTCAAAAAAAAGTTTCAGAATATTACAGAGGCACAAATGTTTTGATTACTTGGATTGCTTTTGTACTGCTTGAGTCAAACTTATAAGTGTGTCCGTCACCCAGATAGTGTACATTGTACCTGTTAGGTATGATTTCACCCACCTCCACCCTGCTTGATTTCTGCTGCGTTTTATCTGTGCACATGAATGCTTATCAGTTTCAATTTAATATTGAATACATGTGGTGTTTCTTTTTCCATTCTTGTGATACTTCACTTAGGAAAATGATCTCTAGTTCCATCCAGATTGTTGCAGAAGGTATTAATTCATTTATTATGACAGAGTAGTACTCCATGGTATAAATACACACCATTTTATTCACTTGTAAATTGATGGGCACTTGGGTTGATTACACATCTTTACAATTGTGAATTGTGCTGCAATAAACAGTCAAGTTCAAGTATCTTTTTGATAAAATGACTTTTTTCCCTTTGAGTAAATACCCAATAGTGGGATTGCTGATCAAATTGTAGGTCTACTTTTAGTTCTTTGAGGAATCTCCACACTAATTATTGTAGAGGTTGTACTAGTTTGCAGTCCCACCAATAGTGTATAAGTGTTCCTTTCTCTCTGCATCCATGCCAGCATCTATTGTTTTAGGACTTTTTGATAAAAGCCATTGTCACTGTGGTTAGGTGATATCTCATTGTGGTTTTGATTTGCATTTCCCTGGTGATTAGTGATATTGAGCATTTTCTCATATGTTTATTAGCCACTAATCTATCTTCTTTTGAAAAGCTGCTGTTCATGTCTTTTACCTACTTTTAAATGGGGTTGTTTGATTTTTTTACTTGCTGATTTGCTTGAGTTCTTTGTAGATTCTGGTTATTAGCCCTTTATCAGATGTATAACATGCAAATATTTTCTCCCATTCTGTAGGTTGTCTGTTCACTCTGTTGATTGTTTCCATGGCTTTGCATAAACTTTTTAATTCAATTAAGTCCCATTTATTTTGTTGTTGCTGTGATTGCCCTTGGGTTCTTCCTCAGAAATTCTTTGCCTAGGCTGATATCTATAAGAGTTTTTCCAGCCTCTTCTTCTAGAATTCTTATGATTTCATGTCTTAGGTTTAAGTCTGTTATCCATCTTAATTAATTAATTTTTGTGAGTGGTGAGAGATTTGGATACTGTTTGAATCTTCTACGTGTGGCTATCCAATTTTCCCAGCACCATTTATTGAACAGGGATTCTATTCCCCAGTGTATACTGTTACCTGCTTTGTCAGAGATCAGATGGCAATATGTGGATGGTTTTACATCTGGGTCTTCTGTTCCATTGATCTATGTCTCTATTTTTGTGCCAGTATCATGCTGTTTTGGTTACTATAGCCTTGTAGTATTGCTTACAGTCTGATAAAGTGATGCCTCCAGATTTGTTATTTTGCTTAAGGTTGCTATGGCTATTTGGGCTCTTTTTTGGTTCCAAATGATACATAGAATTATTTTTTCTAGATCTGCAAAAAATGACGTTGGTATTTTGATGGATATAGCATTGAATCTGTAAATCACGTTAGGTAGTATGGACATTTTAACAATATTGATTCTGCTGATCCACGAACATGATATGTTTTTCTGTTTGTTGACATCTATAATTTTCTTCCTCAGTGATTTGTAGTTCTCTTTGTAGAGATCTTTCACCTTCTTTGCTAAATATATTTCTAGGTATTTTATTTTCTTTGTAACTATTGCGAAAGGTATTGAGTCTTTGATTTGATTCTCAGCTTGACTGTTGTTGGCGTATAGGAATGCTACTGATTGGTATACATTGATTTTGTAACCCAACACTTTGCTGAATTTATTTATCAATTCGAGGAGTCTCTTGGTGGAATCTTTGGGGTTTTGTAGATACAAGATCATATCTGCAACCGGCAATAGTTTGACCTCTTTTTTCCCCATTTGGATACCCTTAATTTCCTTCTCTTGCCTGGTTGCTCTGGTTAGGACTTCATCCAGCCCTGTGTTGAATAGAAGTGGTGACAGTGGTCATCCTTGTCTTGTTCCATTTCTAAGTGGAAATGCCTTCAGTTTTTCCCTATTCAGTGTGATATTGGCTGTGTGTTTCTCATATATGGCTTTTATAATTTTGAGACATGTTCCATTTATGCCTATTTTGTTAACCATTTTTATCACAAAAGGGTGCTGAATTTTGTTGAATGCTTTTTCGGCATCTATGAAGATGATCAGATGGTCTTTATTTTTGCTTCTGTTTATGTGGTGAGTCACATTTATGAATTTATGTATGTTGATCTTTCCTTGCATCCCTGGGATGAAGTCCACTTGGTTGTGGTGGATTACTTTTTTGATGTGCTGCTGAATTTGGTTTGCTAGAATTTTATTTAGAATTTTTGCATCTATATTCATAAGGGATATTGGATAGGGGAAATAATTTCTATAGTATGGGTACCAATTCTTCTTTGTAAGTCTGATAAAATTAAGATGTGAAACCATCTCGTCTGGGACTTTTTTTTTTTTTTGTTGGAAAATTTTTTATTGCTGCTTCAATTTTGTTGCTCATTATTGGTGTGTTCAGAAGATCTATTTCTTCCAGAATGAGCCTTGGGAGGTTGTGTGTTACCAGAAATTTGTCAAATTTTCTCAACGTTTTTGACTTTATGTAAGTAGAAATTTTTAGAGTAACAGATATTTTGTATTTGTGTGGTGTCAGTTGTAATATCTCCTTTTTCATTTGTGATTGAGCTTATTTGGGTCCTTTCTATGTCTGGTTAATCTAGCATAGGTGTATCCATTTTGTTTTTCTTTTTCGAAGAGCCAATTTTTTGTTACATTAACCTTCTGTATTTTTATTTTGTTTTTGATTTCATTTAGTTCTGTGACCTTGGTTATCCTTTGTTTTGCTGGGTTTGGTTTTGGTTTACTCTTCCTTTTATAGTTCCTTCAAGTGATTCATTAGATTGTTGATTTGTGACCTCTCTGCCTCTTTGATATAGGCATTAAGGCTATGAACTTTGCCCTCAGGATTGCTTGTGCTGAATACCATACGTTTTGATAACTTGTGTCCCTTTTGTCCTTTAGTCTGAGGAATCTTTTGATTGCCATCTTGATTTCCCTTTTGACCCAATAATCATTCAGCAGTAGGTTGTTTAATTTCCATGAGTTTGTGTAGAATCGAGTGTTTCTGTTGGAGTTGATTTCTAATTTTATTCCACTGTGGTCTGAGAAGATACATGTTATACTTTCTGTTTTTTTGAATTTGTGAAGACATGTTTTGTGGCCTAAAATGTGATCAATCTTAGAGAATGTTCCATGTGCTCATGATAAGAATGTATAGTCAGTAGTTTTGGGAGAGAATGTTCTGTAAATATATGTTAAGCCCATTTGCTCTAGAATGCCACTTAAGTCCAGTGTTCCTTTGTTTATTTTCTGCTTGGAAAATCTATACAGTTCTATCAGTGGGGTGTTGAAGTCCCTGACTACTACGAGGCTACTATTTATCACTTTGTTTAGATCTGGTAGGGTTTGGTTTATGAATCTAGGTACACCTGTGTTAGATGTATAACTACTTAGGATTGTTATGTCTTCTTGTAGAATTGCTCCCTTTATATAATGACCATCTTTTTCTTTCTTTACTATTGTTGATTTGAAGTCTATGTTAGCTGATATGAGAATGTTATGCTATACCAGCTTTCTTTTGATTTCCATTTGCATCGAATATTTTTTCCATCCCTTCACCTTGAGTCTGAATGAGTCCTGGGTTAGATGTGTTTCCTGGAGATAGTAGATACTTGGCTTATATTTTTTTATCCATTCAGCCAGCCTATGTCTCTTCAGTGGAGAGTTCAAGCCATTGATATTTATTGAAAGAATTGATACGGGGGGTGCATTTCTGTTCATCCTGTTGGGTTGAACCTTATTGCTTTGTTTTATCTCTTCAGCCATTACTTTATATGGGCCTTGAGCTTTGGCTTTTGGTTGATTTTACACTGGTGGACGGCTATTGTGCTGATTGATGTATAATGCAGATATGAGTACTTCCTGCAAGGCAGGTCTAGTCTTGACAAATTCCTTCAGTGTTTGCTTCTCTGAAAAAGGCTTTATTTCTCCCCGATATAAGACATTTAGTTTTGCATGATACAAAATTCGAGGCTGGCCATTATTCTATCTTAGAAGACTGAGGGTGTGTTGTAAGGTCTCAGTTGAGAAGTCTGCAGTTAGCCTGATGGGTTTTCCTTTGTAAGTTATCTAATGTTTTTGGCTATGGCTCGCAAGAGTTCTTCCGTCATGTTGACTTTGGCCAGTCTGATGACTGTGTGTCATGGTAATTCCCTCTTTGTGATGAATCTCCCAGGTATTCATTGAGCTTCTCATACCAGGATATCTAAATTTCTAGCCAGACCAGGGAAGTTTTCCTCAGTTATTCTCTCATATATAGGTTTTCCAACCCTTGTGTGTTTTCCTCTTTACCCTCAGTGATGCCTGTAATTCTTATGTTAGGCCTCTTCACATAATCCCATAATTCTTGAAGGCTTTGTTCATTTCTCTTATTTCTCTGTTCTTTATCTTTGATGGACTTGTTTTATTTGAAGGTGTTGTCTTCAGGCTCTGATATTCTTTCTTCTGTCTGATCTAGTTTATTTTTTAATCTTTCTACTATGTTTTGTATTTCCTTGGATGAATTTTTCTCTTCCAGAAATTATATTTGATTTTTATTAATAAATCTAGTTCTTTAGTTAATTTTTTCATTCGTTTCCTGTATT